>PVJX010012851.1:0-49066 GCA_004027295.1 Dolichotis patagonum | reverse complement strand
AGTGATAAGTGCATTTCTATTTTCTAAAGTATTGTATTATTCTGTTAACATAGTGTTTTTATAGTAGAATTTAGTAGTTATTGTCTCTTATACTATGAATGACTCATGTTATTTCCTATCTTAGCAAGAGATGTGCAATGCCTCCCTAAGATAACAGCATAAAATTCCAAGGAAACTGGGGTTTCGCAGCATAGCGGAATACCCCCAGCACCGAGCCCACACTTATCTTCACTGGCCAGAGGTACAGCTGGCTGAGCCCTGGAGAGGGGTTCAGCTTCCCGGGAGACTGAGAATGGAAGTCAGAAAAAGAAAACAGGACACGATACAGATAAGCTTTGATCTCATTAAGAAATGTCCATTATTTTCTTAGCGAAAGCAATGATTCGCCTACTGGGCTTATTTTGAATTATTAATTTTACTCATTACTGGTTTTCTGGTGCTTATCTTTCTACCTCAATTAAGGTTTGAAGCCTGGGAAACGCCTCAGAGCTTGGGCCATTGTGTGAGAACATTCCCTGCTCCCTGGTTTTCCTTTACTTGGAGACGTTCCCTTGCCCGGTGACCTGCGGTCCGAAGAACAGACGGGCAGGCGCAGTGACAAAGCAAGAAGGCCTGGCTAATGATGCGCCTGCGTGTTTCGTGAGGCTGACATTATTCAAGAGCCTAAAGCCTAATGAGCTTCCCCCTGCCTGGAACTCTCAGGTGCTCATTCACTGTTACCTGGGTACTTGAGCATGGCTGATGGCCGCGCTCGTTAGCATGTAAATCAGGAGCTAGGCCTGGCCAGCACGCTGGAGCCTCATTAAGTCAGGATCAGCTCCTGACGGCTGTTCCTGCAGGTGTCAGTTTGTCCCCTCAGCCTTTAACATAGACAGCAGATTAAAGCATGATCGTTGCTCACGGAACCCTGGTGTGGCTCTGAGAACACGCGATGTGCACGGATGTGCATGCCTGACGGGCACGTCCTGCTGACCCTCCTGCTACCAGACACCGGAGGTACACGGGTAACGGTTTTGGAATGAACGGGCTCCTCGTGATGCAGGGCAGCATCAGCAGTTCTGCCTTCTCCTTACGCTGTTGCACCTGCACCCGGGGCAAACCAGCCTCTGCCCCTACGTGGCGGAGGGTAGCAGTGACAGGAGTCAGTGATGGAGTCGAGCTCTTCCAGACACAGAGCCTGGAGACAATTAACGATTTCACACGGGACAGAAATTTACAACCAAAGAGTATCTTTCTTCCAACTAATAGCTCCAAAGCATTTAAGCGTAATTTTAGTCAAAATATGAAACAGATTCTCATATATGAATGGCTTTACGTATAAATTATGAAAGGCCTTAACAATGGTTTATTGCTCCTCCAAATTCTGGTGGGTGCATGAACATGACGTGGCTCTGCTCTGGTCCCTGTTTGCTAACCCTGCTATGGCCTTTGCTTGTGCCTAGAGAGACGTCTGCTCTGTATTGTGACATGAATTCCGAGACTGTTTTCATACTTAAAATGACTTATGGGCAAAACAGGTGGTGGTAGCAGGGGCAGGGATGAATATTTCTATTGTCTGTATTGTGGAAAAGAAGCATAATTAGGCAAAGAAAATCCACAGGTAATCAAATTCTATAAGTCGCCTGAATCTATTTCATTGCTTATTTTTTCTTGCAAAAGATGTGAAAAAAAACGGCCACAGGTTTCATTCATTTTCTGTTCAGATTTCAATAAATGCTGAAATGTCCAAAAGCAACTAACTAATCTAGAAGAGGTGAAAGAGATGAAGAACCTTCTGTCACTTGTTCACTAGGCCTCTAGTAAGACCACACTGATGATTTGGTGAGCTGCTGACCACGCCCATGGCCACTACAATGTTTGGATGCTAGGACGTGTGGCCTCCCTGTCTCCAGGACCGTCTCTCTGACGTGGCAGCTGCCATCCAGCGATGATCTTCGCTAAGTGTTATACACTTACCAAATCCATATGTCCTGTGTCCGACCAAATGCCCAGGGCATTAGTGAAGCACACCCCTCTGGGAGTGTCGGGGTGGGCCATGGAGGTGTGATCTCGGGTGTCATATGTAGTCCTTGGCCCCTTCTGCTCTAGTTCTATTCCCCTAATTTGTGCCATTGTTACAGTGAATAAACTCTGACCTCATCCTTCCACAATGGTGTTCCTGTTTTGGAGCCAGGGCCCCATGGACTGAGTCCGCTGCAACGGTGAGCCAAATTAGACCTCTGCTTCTTCCCACTGTGGGTGTTGGGTATTGTGTAACAGGAAAACAGAATTTCTGAATGGGTGGAAGATAATTAATTCACCAACAGTGACCTTGATTTCAAAATAGGTAGACTTAGTCTTAAGAAGACATCAAAAGATTTTTTAAAAAAAGATATGCTTACTTGGTGACTGTTACAACCATAAGTGCTTCACTTGTATGATTTAAATTCTAAGAAAACGCCTAAGCTTTCAGTTACTGTGACTCAGTGCTTCTTCATAGTATAAATATATGAACATGTAAAAAGTTAAATGTGCTCACTTCTCAAAAAATGATTTTTGGGGGTATACTCTTTATCGCACTATATGTTTCATTAAGAAGTGGATTTAACTTCTTCTCAGTTGTTGAGGCAGAGTAGTTGCTATTTTATGAGTGACGTGAGAAGTCTAAAGCTTTACTGTATTTCTAATTTTGTGTTTATGTTCCAACCTCTCCATGTGAGGCATGCGATTGAGGAAAGCAAGAGGAGAGTCGGGATCTCCTCAATGACGCCTGACACATTTCATGAAATTTAATTTTATTCCAAGACCTAGGGAAGCATTTTGAGTGAAAGAAAATATATTCATTTAACTCAAAGGCTGTTGAGTACCTACCCCGTCGATGGAATGGTTCTTCAGGCAGGTGAGGCGGGCACATTTTATGGGTCCCTCGCCCTCTCTCAGCTACATGTGACTCCCGGTATCCTTCTTTCTTTTTCCTGTAAAAATTCCATTTCTGCTCTGTCCCGAAACCTTTGAAAATTTTAACTGTTCTTTCCAGAGACACACAAATAAAACCATCTGACATCTCCACAGCACACTTTGTAATCTTGCATTTGAGATGAAAGTCTAGCGAGAGAAGCAGGCCGTGGGCACTGCGGAGCAGCAGGGCTGGCTTAGACTGAGCCCACAGCTGGGAGAAGCAGGCAGCTCCCCTGTGCACGGGGCCGCGCGCACGCTGAGGCCTGCTGCCCTGCGGCAGTGGACAGGCCACAGCATCTGAAGCAGCCCCAGCAGCCGTCTTTGCAAACATCAGACTTGTCAGTCGGCAAACAGTGTTTAAAAATTTTTGGATTACATAAAATTAAACAGTGACACTCATGAATGCATTCAAATCATGTCACAATTCCACTCAATCAAATGTTATTTACAAACACCACTCAATTACATCTCATTCCATTTCTTGGCTCAGTGAGTTTCCAGACATCATAAAATTATAAATTTTCTGATGTTGTCCTTTACCTAGTCTGCAGTATTTCCTTGAAGTTTAAAATGTGTGCAAACACATAAACATGTAAGTTCAGAGCCCAATGGAGAAAGAACGAAGAAAGAAAGAAGAGTACTCACATGAAGAAACAGCATCCGCAAAACCGAATCGTGCAAGAATGTGCTCGCGCTTGCACAGCCTTTTCTCAGCGCGAAGCCATCACACACCGCCGTCCTGGGCTCCGAGGAAGCTGAGCCCTGGCGCGCAGCGCCTCTTCCCAGTCAGGGAGCTGAGCGTGCTCCGTCCAGGCTACTGGCCACTCCTCTCAGACTCCGGAGTACATTTGGTGAAGTTTTTCTCTTGATCAGCTTGGAGCTGTTGGCCTCTCATAACTCCTCTAATCTACCTGGCTTGATGAAGGGTTTTTTTTGATTTTTCAATATGGGATTTTTACTGAGTGATTAGGAATGAAACTAAACATTGTATGTGTTTGGAAAGAAATGTGCATAAGTGGTGTATTAACAACGTGGATATTTTAAAATCAAATCACAAACACTGCAAAGAAAAACAATTTTTACATTGAGGAATAGGTTGATTTGAGCATAACTATTCCAATAATACAAGGTTGCAAAAATGCAAATTTGTGAACTTTCAAATTTGTGAAGTGTGACTTCAGTAACAGATAAACATATTATGGAAATCCATGTAGTTGTGCTTAAACTGTTTTGAGTGAAAAAAATTAAAATTAAGTTAAGAATTATATGTATATTCTTAACGAGAAAATATAAGCTGTTCAAAACTCATTCTTAAAATCTGGTGGGAAAAATGACATTAACCTATTTTTAAGCTTATAGTAGGATCAAAGTGAAAATATTAATCTTTTGTCTCATTATTTCCTTTTTAAGTTTTTTACTCATATTTGTAAGCACTTGCTGATCAAGAAATTAATAATTTTATTATAAAACTTTCCCTTTAAGTACAATAATTCTCTCCAATATATGAAATTATTGAATTGAACAAAGAAGTTCATGATAAAATTTTAAAATTCAGACTGTGTGCATGATCAGGTGAGATACTACAGAACATTTGGTGACTTTTTAAGTAGGTGTTTGTACTTTCCAGCAGGTTAACATAGTATTTATTCTCACCATAAGTGTTTTTGTTTTCTTAAGCAGATCATGGTTATAAGTACAAGTGGAGGCCAGAGATTCGAGGATGGTTTGTCCTGGAGACCTACAAAGAGACTCTAGAGGGACTGGCTATGTCCAGAGGGTGAGAGGGTGAGCTGGTCAGGGGCCATGCAGACAGGAAAGTGGGGTTTGGGTGCTTGTAATAAAAGGGATCTTTAGGGAAGGCTTGTGCTGTATGTGAAAGGAATAATAAAGATTTAATTGTAACAAATTTTCCTGAGAATACTGACAGGGATTTTCTTACTGTTCAAAAAAGTGAATTTTTAAAAAATGACTGTTCATTTAATGTTTTATGCCAGAGTACTGCAGAATTAATGCTAGCATCTACTGTCACAATTTTTATCCTAAAATAATAAAAATCACACTTTTTCTTCATGGCACCAGGCTGTTGTACAAAGAAACACACAGCTCAGCTAAAATTAAGAGAAAAATCTCTGTTATTTATTGCAGTTGTTTTTATCTTGGTAAAATACACATACAGCACACCATTTTAGTTACCTTGAAGTGTGCAAACCAGCAATTTGGTACGTTGGGAATTTGGGTAAATTGCATCACGATCCAGACCATCACCAAGAGGAAACCCTGTCCGCACACAGGAACCTGCCGGACAGCCCCGTAGGAAAGTCTGGCTGTCGCCAGGACAGAACCCCCTGACACGTGGCTTCTATGTCTGGTCACTTTCGCTGGGACGAATGTTTCCAAAGTCTCTCTGTGTGGTGGTTTGTGTCAGGACTCCTTCTTATGACCCGCAGTGGTCACACCGTATCCAGGGGCCCACGGAGAGTGTCTGACAATGTATAATTCTGCGTGCAGGAAATGATCCTTAAAAGTGAACTTGCAGCGTCTCACCCAGGCAGATTCCCAAGCAGAGATTCAGGAGGGCAGCGCGGTGCTAGGGAGCCCGGCCTGCAGTGTGAAGCCCTGGATAATCCCCAGTGCCGCAGTGAAGTGGAAAACTGAATGAATGCAAGGAAGGGGCCCAGGCAGGTGAGTGCTCTGTGTTGCTGGCGAAAATGCAGAAAGAAGTTATGAAGAGGGAGATGTAAAAATACGGATGAATATGAAATAATATCGATTGAATATAACCTAGTGTTATAATTAGCGTCTTTTGAAATTCATCTGTGAAATTTAATAAATGTAAAGTTAAAGGGCAAAATAACAAGTATGGTCAAAGAGTAATAAATGCAGTATAAATAATTTGAAATCTGGAATTACTGAGAATTGTTACAAGTAATAATACATTAAAACATAAAAACCTGAGGATGTTATTGTATAAATTCTGATATGCCTATATAACAAAAATATCTGTAAGTACCCAGGAGAAAAGAATAAGAAAAGATATTTGTTTAACCACAAAACAAACAAGACAGAACAAAATAAAGGAAAAATACTTTGGAAAGGAAAAGGAAAAAGAAGGATATAAATAAACAGTTGGCAATAAAATTTGAAACAAATCATTATAGGAAACGTAAAGTGACTACAAACATCTGGAAAAAGGAATGCTAAGCTTATCTCATAAAGGATACTTCATAGGTTATATTGTTAATTCACTAAGAAGGTATAAAATAGGTTGACAATAAATAGACAAAAGATTGACTGATATTAATGGATAAGTAGAAATTCTATTTTTGTAGTAGAAGATTTAGAAAGACCTAACAAAAGCTCAAAGTTAAGACCAAAGAGAAATCAATTTGGAACAGAGACCAAAACCAAACCTATCCCTTATCACAAAAAACAAAACAAACAAAAATAGTGTATTATTTGAGTATGGTAATTAACAACTTTATGTGTACAAGTATTGGTTTAGTTTAGATACAGATATCTTTCTCCATGTATATCTATATATCTATATCTGAGTAACTATAGGTATAAAAATACAGGTATAAGCATAAACATATAGGTAAATATGTAAATCACCATGAACAGTTACACACACATACACACAGATAGATATCTCCATAACTAAACAGTTCAAGTCCTTACAAGTATACAGAAGAATATTAAATTAATTATATAGTAGCTACAGAAACAAGATTTAAAAACCTCAAAGCATTGAAACAGTATTGAGTATGATCTTGAAATTCACTGGATTAATGTTAGAAATAAAAGGCTCAATAAGGAATGCAAAGGTTTTTGTAGATTGCACACTATTCTTATAAATAACCTGTAGCTTAAAGGAAGATGCACAATGGAAACCAGAAAATGCACCTTTGCTAATGAACACAGCGATATCCACTGGGCATATCTGAGTCTATGTTTATAGTTATATTTAGAGACAATATGAGAAAAATAGCTGGGAAAACTAGCTTTCTGCAAATCTGTTTTGAGAAGCTAGAAATAATGTTTGTTTGGGATCTTGACAGAACTGTACGAAAGAGCAAGTTTGTTACAAGTGCTGTAGGAGAAAGTTGTATCTACCGCTTAGAAATTTAGGCTGGTGAAAGAGGCAAAAGGAAAGAAAAGATTATGGTGAAGATCTAAGAGACACAACTGACAAATTTGACTGTGTGAACATGTACTGATCTCATAAGAAAATATTATGGGTTACTAAAATAAACCTAAACAAATTCTGAAGCACTGAAGCTAAGAAAATTGTGCCATCCTTCCAGAGGAAAAAACCTGAAATAAAAAGCAAAAACATTATAAAACCTTGAATTTTTTGGCAATTTAGCAAAATAATTCAACAAAACACATGGTCCAAAGGAAAAACTAACAATGCAAATTAGAAAATATTCACTCTAGGATAAGGAAAATATATTCAGTTAAAGGATTCTGCAAAAATTGTGCTTAGCTTTATCCCTAACTCGCTGTATTAGAAGGTAAGACAAGCTGAAACTCAGCGATGTGATTTTCATTCTAAGAGGCTAAGTTAAAAGGAACAAGTGAAACTTGAGGAGCGTGGGTGGAAGTGATGGTGAGGATAAAAGCAGAAATCAGCGAAACAGAAAACAAGGGGACCACAGGGAAAATACTAAAGCTGAAATTCAAGTCTCTTAAAAATTTAGCAAAATCAATAGAACACCGAAAGACTAAGAAAGCTATAGAGAATACAAATTACTAAACTTGGGAATGAAAGCGTGATATTGCTACAAGTTTCACAGAGATGAGAAATGCCATAGGAGGCTATTTTTAACCACATTATGCCAATCAGCATAGCAATTTAGAGTAAATGAAAATGTTTCTTGACAGCTATGATGCATGGCAATTTAAACAGAAAGAAAAAGAAATTTTAAACACCCCAATTTCTACTACAATAAATTAAATTTGAAATTAAAATAATTTCCACAAAAGAGTCACTCCAAGTCAGCATGGCTTTTAATTCTGAATTATACGAATATTTATGGAAGAGCAACATAGATCTTACCCAAATTCTTTTGGAAAATAGAAAAAATAGGAGCATTGTTCAAGTTTCAACATGGTCTTGGTTTCAGAATGCGGCAAGAACCTTCAAGAAAACTGCACCCCAGCGGGGCCGGGGATACAGCTCAGTGGCAAAGTGCCTGCATGGCAAGCACACAGTCGAGTTCAATCCCCAGTACCAAAAAAACCCAAAAAACAGAAAAGAAAAGAAAAAAGAAATGTAAAGAAAAAGAGAGAAAACTGCACACCAAGATTTGCTATTGCACATGAATGCAAGAGTCTCAATGCATGTCAGGAATTTAGAGAGCACACTTGCTTCTGAGGCTTATGCATGAGGGTGAAATTACTGGCTAGTGGCCTTTGTCCTGAGATGCAAGGTTTGATGCCTGATAAATATTTCAGGTGATGGAACCAAGCATGGTTTTAAGAAGCATGGACGTTCTCAGTGTCCACAGTGAGGACGGACAGTCCTCATTGCCAAGCAGCTGAGAAGGAAGGAGGAGAAAGGCTCCAGAGAGTGGCCGGTGTGAGGGGTGTGCACTGTGCAATCTAGAAGGGCTGATAGAGCATCGTGCTCCAGGGGAGGTGCAGACGCCACAGTTCCCAGGCCAGGTGGGGTGCGTCGGTGAGCAGAGCAGCAGGATTTCTTTCCGCCCATATGGGGTGGCGGGAAGCACACATAGAGCAAGGCACACTGAGGAGAGCAGAGATCCCAGAGTAACACAAACCAGGTGACCAGACTTCAGCACAATGTTGGCAAAGTGGCCACTGAGGGCCCCGCCTCAGGTGATTCTGCAGAAGTCAATTGCATAAGTGTTTCTAAGGCTACACAGATAGGCAGGCAATGCGGGAACTCCTGCCAATCTGCAATGGCAGGAAGTGAGCAGTGTCTCATCACAAGGCCACGGACACTCATCACAGTGAAAAGTGAGGAAATTGTCCAATTTCTAAGAGTTCCAGATCCAGGAAGAAAATACAGTATCACTGCCACAGAGCAGGGCCAGTTAGGTTGAGATGGTAAACACAAAGCGGACCAACGGACAGCTTACGCCGAGTTCACTGGCGTGGTGGTACCAATACGGACTGGACTGATCCATCTAATCAGTGTCTTCACTGCCACATAAATAGCATTCTGGCTATCTTTGTGCACACACCTACTTACAGAATTTTCCCACTGACTGACAGTGTCAAATACATTTTAACACAAACTTCTTCTGTTTTTTTAGTTAGAGAAAAAAAAAACCATAAAAAGGGTAGAAATAATACAGAATTAAAAAAAAAACAGTAAGAAATCAGTAGTTGATAAATTACATATTGTCATCTTAGAAATAGTTGTTCAAGTTACAAAGTTAAAGTATACAAAGTGGACATTCAAACAGTGAGAGTGCAACCAGTTCTGTTCAATGATCCAACAAACACTTAGTAATATGGTTATCTATCTTATACACTTAAACATCCATGCAATTATATCCTTTAGAGCACTTACTTATCCTCTCTTTTTTATAATAGCAATTACACATTATGGGTTTTATTACACCTACATTTCTTACTACTTTTTACACTAGAGACACAATATGATATTTATAAATATGATTCTTATTTATTTCACTAATGAGGATAGTCTCAAGTTGTCTCCATCTCCCTATGAAGGCCTCCAGATCACCCTTTTTATAGCTGAGTAATATTCCATTGTATAAAATACCACATCTTTTTCATCCACTCTGCAGTTGATGGGCATCTTGGTTGTTTCCAAGATTTAGCTATTACAAATTGTGCTGCTATGAACATGGGTACGCATATATCACTGTGATATGATCTTTTCCATTTTTCTGGGAAAGTACTGAGGAGGGGAATAGCTGGGTTGAATGGAACTTCTAATCCTAGTCTTCTGAGAATTCTCCACACTGATTACCATAGTGGTTGCACTATAACACAAACTTCTTATCGTGGATAAAACAATATTGTTGACTACCATTTTAGCAAAAGAGATGTTCTATATTGTTGCAAAATATTAGGTAAATTTTCCTTTTGAAACAATGAAGGAGACCATCATATTTTCCTTCTGACCATAGAGATATGTTTCATGAATTTGTAAAAGTAGACATTTAAAACTTTATAAGAGGGTCTGGGGATTTAGCTCAGTGGTGTAAGCACCTGCCTGGCTAGCACGAGGTCGTGAGTTTGATCCCCAGTACCAAAAAAAAAAAAAAAAAAAAAAAAAAAAAAAAAAAAAAAAAAAAAAAAAAAACAACAACAACAACAACAAAAAAAACTTTATAAGAATAAGAAAATATTTAAAATTTCTCCTCAGAAGAGCATCAAGCTAGGCATATATGTATGCTATTTAATATCAAGATGTCACTATCATATTTATCTACAGACCATACTATTTTCTATTTTTAGTTATAGATCAATGAATTTTACCTTACTAAGTCTCACGTTATGTTTTGTGGAGGCTCATTGGCATATCTATAGTCGCCTCACATGGTATTTTGTTGCTTGGATGTATCTAGAAAATGTATGATACTAAGGATGGTACTGAGGATAGGGGAATACAACAGTGACACCAAAGTACGCAGGCATGTCTGAGTTGAAACTGCAGGTCAACTGTGAAAGAATAAATTCTACAAGTGACACCAAATAATTAGGTATTTATATGAAAGAAAATATGTAAAGTTATGTTAAATAAGTAAATTAAATAGGAAATATAAAACTAAATATTCATAAATATTCATAATATTCATAAAATATTCAAATATTCATAAAAAATGTCTTTAGAAGTTAAGGGCAAAAGAGAGGACGTCTAACACCCTAACAGGGTAAGTCACTCTAACTACTTTAATGCTAAGAACCCTTCCTCCTATGTCACCCTCTCAAAAGCAGAAAAATAAATCAAGGATGGGGTGAAAGTGGTTGAAAATGTAATGCATTCTATAAAGACTTCTTATAAGCCAGAAATTCAGAAAATTCAATGCCAAATAAATGAACAAGTAGTTCCCTGAGGAGCAAATATAACAAGCAAATATATAGAAACCTCCTGAGTAATCTGAAAAGCATAAATTTAAACCACCTTGAGATCTCATTCAAAGCTCATTATAATGGCAAATATTTCCAAAACTCATTGTACGAGAGTTCGGAAAGATGTGACAGCAAGGGGCTGGGACAATGGTCACCCCGGGTGAGCCAAATGCGTGGGCAAACTCTGCTTGAAAGGCACATTTGGCACTGTCACACACACCTCGCAGCCCTTGCGTTAATCTGCCAGCTGTGCGGTTACTGATTGCTGATTTATGTGCACTACGTGGCATGCACAGCAGACTTCACGGTATCATCACTTGTACTGACATAACGATGACCATTATCTAAATATTAAGGGCAAAATGCAAATGTCAGTTGTGTTGTAATTATAAAAGAGAACAAAGAAGAAGTGAAAAGTTCCAAGAGGGTAAGTATAGAATGAATCCAAACATATATAGTAGAAAAATGCAAAACTGCAATGCATGCTTTGGAAATGCACAAGGATATTGTAAATGTATGCAGGAAAATAACACGCACCTCGGAGCCATCGGCACCGGGGTCCCATGCGTTGCTGTGTGTCTGCAGAATGATGTGGAGGTAACAAACAGTCTCAGGAGGAGCGTTTTCCTGGCCCAAAACCTGTGCTCCACCTACTTATGCCTGTTGCAACCCCAACTCCTGGCTGTTGCTAACATTTCCACTATGTTCTGGTTGGCCTTCCCAGATTTTGTGCAGTTGGGACCACGCAGGATGCCACCTCCGGGACTGTCATCTTTCAGTCAGGTGTATTGCTGACTGACGTGTTTCCCATGTCTTCCTGTAGTGCAGAAGTTCCTTTCATTTTAATGCTCTGAATATTCTCAGTTTATCTATTTGTGGGGAATGTCACAGCGTTACTCCAAAAACAATATCAAACAATTATTCTAAGAAAAATCAATAAGCTAGCTTAAATGATTATTTCTTTGAAAATAATTTTTAAAATATACACACACAAGAAAAACAATGAGAAGAAGAGGAAGGGAGATAACAAAAAGAGAGAGGAAGAAAGAGAAAGAGGAAAAAGAAGGAGGATGAGGAAAAAAACAAATAAGAGCCAGGGTGGAAAGAGTAGAGGAAAGAAAAGAGAGAAAGGAACAGGGAAGAGTGAAGAGAAAGCTCTCAACTCTGCTCAAGAAAGTAGAGCTGTAACTACATTAGGGGTGAAATGTTGATATAGTGATGGATTTAAATAACGAAAGGAAGACATTACACACTGTGTGCGAATAACCTCTGTAGCCCATATGATCATGGGTGACTTTTAATAAAATATGTTAGAAAAATATTCCAGAAATTGGAATCATTATTAACATTATTATAATCATTATTAATAACAAATGATGATAGAATAATTGAAAAAGAAAAGTGATCTATTTTGTTTCTTCTCCCTCTAGTCCTATGTTGCAAAAATTAGTCAAGGCTTTGGTTGCTTTCAAACAAAATCTCAGAAGCTTTCTTTGATAATTAATTTACTCAACACACTGAAGAGGCCAGAAACTGTGGTGTGTATTCTTTGTTTAGCGAAACCCAGGCTGGGATAATACACATTAGTAACACGTGCAGGGAAGCTAATTACCAGGCTGAGTACATACATTAATGATCTAAAGCAGGACTGTCTTTTTCAAAGGATGCGAGGAAGACCAACTTCAAGGAGCCCACAGTATCCAGATCCTCTCCTTCTCACTCCTCCCTCCATGCTCCTTACAGCGCTGAGTCCTCCTGCGCCTGGGGCTGAGGAGGTGCTCTGGGCTCGGCCCACTTGGCCGCCTTAGGCTCGGTAGAACACAGGCCTGTTCTCCCCCATCCATTCCTGAGAAGTGGTCGCAGGCCTCCACCTGGCCTCCCAGGCCGGCAGGACGACTTGCTCAGCGAGCCGCCGGAGCAGGGAAGGATCCATTCGGTAGAACCAGAGTCATCTGTGCTCCACCAAACACAGAGCGAGCTCAGCCCCACGGCGGCATGGAGCGGCCAGCGGGAAGCCCTTCAGGGCGCTGCCGGCATCAGTGCTCGTCTTAGCAGCCGGGCTGGCAGAGCTGGGTGGAGAGCACCTCCTTCCTGCTGAAAACGATCTTGCGCGCACACGCTGGGTGCTACTCACAGCCTCAGAGCACTGGAGAGCTCTGCCTTCAGAAATGGAGCGAAGCCAAAGGGAGGCAGGAAATCACCAGTGAGACCGCATCTCTCTTTTGTTTGCTTTCAGTGTTGGGAGTTGGACCCAGGAAGCAGAAAGCCACACCCACAGTGCTTTTAAATTTTCAGTCTGAGAACAGGTCTCTAAGTTGCCCGGCCAGAGCCAACTTGCAGCTGTCTTCGAGGTGGGCACTGCCCCCGTCCAGCTACACTTTAGATCCTATGAAAGCCCGAATCCGCCCTCACCTATGACCACCTGAGTAGGGCTGATGTATTTAGTTTCATGAATTAAATTTTTGCTCAAATGCATTTGCATTTGAGCAAAATATTCACCCACTTGCAGCTAAACAGGTAAAAAAGGTGATCACTTAACTTACAGGTTTATAACAACTTGTAAAAATAAAGGATTTACAAAATCCTATTAACATTTTAAAATTTTATGCTTAGTATTTAATTGATAAATTGTAATTCATATTTTTATGGTAGACTGTTATTATATACATATACACACAATATAGAAGAGTTAAATTGAACTGACATATTCATCATTGCATACTTATTGTTTAATGATGAGAACATTTAAAATTTACTCTTAGCATGTTTAAAATACTTGTTACTAAGTATACTCACCATGCTATACACTAAATTTCAAAGTATTCATCCCTCTTATCTAACTAAACGTTGTACCATTTTACAACCATCCCCCTACTAGAATTTATAAACACATCTACTAATAAGAAGGAGCAATAAACCCCATCTGAAATATATTAACATACATATTGAAAGGCATGAGTTTGGCTTTTAATGTAGTGATGGAAGATTTGGAAGCTGTGAGTCATGAATTAATACCAACAGGAGTCTGTGTTAGAGAGAAGTTCTTTTGCATATTACTGCTCTGCCTTCTTTATGGGGATAATTTCGTTCTTGATGTTTTCCCAGCAAACGGCTTGCGTTATGGAGGTGTTCAGATGCACAGGCACAGAGCCTGGCTCGGTCTGCTCCTGGTTACTGCGCTGCAGCGCCTTCCCATAATTGCCACCATAGCTCCTGTTTCCTCCTAATGCTTTGTGCTTTTGTTTCTCCAGCTCCCCATTAGGTGATGTTTATAGAGCAGTTTCCTCCCTGCTGGACTCTGCTCATCTTACAGGAAGCACAGGCAGCTGGGCGCAGAATTTCTGTTGTTTATCACTGTGACGATCCGTGCTTCCAGCAGGACAGCCCGGGGTCAGCTCTGGGCAAGCCTGAGTCAGAGACGGAAAACTCGATTAAAAGAAGAACAGAAAGCTTTCTATCCATGTAAACAGCAGCTCATCTTCATTCTTCTTGTTTTCATTCTCCCTCTCTACTTAGGAAGATGAACACCTTTTGGTCACGCCTTTCAATATAGGTCTTTTCCAATAGCACAGGATGCACCAGTGCGTTGATTCTCAGAACCTTTGGCAAGCTCAAATAATATTTGAACTTAATTTATAGCATCTCAGTGTCCAGTGTGTATCAACTTATCAAAACCCTGTCGCAGAATAAGAACTTCGTATTAAAAAAGGCTGGGAAATATTGCTCAGTGCAAGGGCTCTGGGTTCAATCCCAGTACTAAAAATACCCCTGAATATGACATGTAGATCTTATCTGTGAAACAGGAAAGGATCAAGTACCTACCATGAAAATCACAGAAGAAAAGGAAGGGAAACCAGGAGAAAGGGGGGAGGAGGAGGAGGGAAGGGAGGAGGAAAAACCACAGATAGACAGAAGGCGTTCACGCAATTTGTTTAAGTTAGTGAACAAGCTCTTTGCCATTTACCTTCCTGAAGATCATAGTTGAGAGAGAGATGTGGCTTGTGGTGAGGTGAAGGAAAGGAGATTGACGATTCACAGTTTAACTCGGCTCATTTTGATCACATTATACCATTAGGCCCCTGTATGTTAACGATAACTGTCTCATACTAAATGCTGTTAGCACTTGGTGCTCACATCAGTGACACTGGTAATGTTCCGATCACCACCGGATCCACGACACAGCGGATGCTGGCTGTAAACAGTCGGTCAACCCTGCTTGAGATCCCTGGCTGGAAAGTCACACCAGGGTCTGTTTGCAAACCAAGGGGACAATAATAACCCCATAGAGCTCTGCAGTCTGTTGCTTTTCTCCCCTCGAAATCGATCTTCTTATGTACCTGCATTTTTCTGCTTTCCTATAATCACTCTGTAAAGTTTTACAAGTTTATTAAATTACATAGACTCATGTTTTGCTTAACAATCCTTTTTATTGTAATGTCTTTGAAGTGCAGTCATAAGGCACTGAAAGTATTTCCCTCTGAAATCACTCAAATCCCGTACTTGAAATGTGTTACTCTATTTATCTTTCGTCTTAGTTGGCCGTGAGATTTAATGTTTTCCACCTTCAAGACCCAAGTATTACCCAGAAGATTAATTTTACTTATTTACAAATGAATGCAACTCTTTTTAGTTAGAGAACAGCTATGGATTTCTTTTTAGAGCTCTACCTTTCACATCAAGGAAAACACTCTGCACACTGACTAGGCGATTTGTTTGGAGATTTTATTTTCTTTCTGTAACACAGTAAATTATTTTAATGCTTCGTGGACCAGGGCGTGTGAGGGCTGAGCTATGATGTGGAAGTACAGCATGTGTGTGTGCTGTGCTCAAGTCCCCTTAGACACCTTTCTTCTCTGGTTCCTCGGTGACGCTGCACCCAGAATATCTGTGGTGTTCAGAGGGCAGCTTCGTGGACCCCACTTGCGGGCTCCCTGCAATGGGGTGTGGTCCCCATGAACGGACTCTTGGTGCAGCGGCAGGCAGTGAACCAGGCTGCATCCTGATGAGCAGCCAGCCCCACCCTGAGACACCCCAGCCCACAGGAAGGCTGCTGCAGGTGAGGCACGAACTCCGTGGTCTCTGACACTCGTGTTTGTGGAGATAAATACTTTGATTTCCTATGGTTGGCAAATTTTCTGAAAAGCACTGCGTGGTATAAATATTTTAGGTCTCCTGGGCTGTGTGGTCTCTGTGGCAACTGCTCAACACTGTACGCGGATGAGCTTCGGGAAGTTTCACTGAAAGTTTGTGAAAGCAGACAGGAGTCAGACTGGCCCAGAGGTCATGTTTTGCCAACTCGCTCCCTGTGTCTCCCTCTGAGAAGACGCTTTTTCTCTCTGTTTCTTTTGTTTTCAGTCTTACCTATAGATTCTCAGATACATGACTTAGAATTTCTAAATGTTAGTGCTTTCTTTAAAGAATTTCTGGTGTTTCTGTTTAATGCATTACTGTGAATTTTTGAGAGTTACGGCTTGCAGCTCCTTAGCCTTCCCATTTTGGGGTGTATCACCCCATACTCACAGTTTAAAGGAGCGGAGGTGTGATGCGACCCAGAGTTTCAAAAATTCAGTCCCTGGTGTGGACTTCAAGGCAGAAGCGCTATGGAGAAGGGCTTGGTGCAGGAAAGCTCCCACTGCACAGCAGCCGGGAACACAGAGACGGGAAGACGTACTGCCCGGGTCACAGCTCCAGGACACAGCCCTTCCGATCAGGCCCACGTCCTGACAGCGTGCAGCTCACCAGTGGATCAGTGCACAGCGTCGAGGGCCCATGATCTCAAAATCCTGAACTCCAGACATGGAGGCTTTGGAGAGACAGTCTAGATTTAAACCATAACACGGTTTAATTTGGTAAGGTTTTCATTAGATGATCCACTGAGAAATCTGAAAAAAGGATTATAAAAAGTACATTGCAGGAGAAATAAAATATTTAGGAGCTAACTAAAGCAAGTAGGTAAAAGACTTGAATATTGAAACTATAAAACACTACTGGAAGAAACTACAAGGACATCAGTGGATGGGAACATACCCCCTCTTTGTGAATTGGAATTATCATCATTTATGCATCAGTAACACCTAAAACAATCTATGGATTTATTACAAATCTTATTAAGTTCCAATAACACTTTTTTACAATATTAGAAAATTCATTTTAAAATGTGCATGAGACCACAAGGGATTCCAAATAACCAAAGCAATCTTGAAAGAAAACAAACTTACATATCACACGTTCCTCACTTCTTAAGATAAAGCTACAGTAACCAGGGTGCCATCGGCATATAGATTGGCACATGGAGTAAGATAGAGAACCCAGAAATAAACCCTATATAAATAAATATGTGGTCTAAGTGTTCTTCCCCCTGGGTGGTGTCAAGACCATTTAGTGACGAAAGAGAGTGTTTTATAGACCAGGGTTGTGTCCTCAAAGCCTCCTGTGTTGGGGTACGGGGCACTTGGGTCGTTACGTGGAAAGCTGTATCTCCCTCCTTGGTGCCCCCCTCATGCTTTCTACATCCTGGTCGCCATGATGTGAGCAGCTCTCCTCCGCCAGGTGGCTCTGAATGCTGTTTCTAGCTTGGAGCCAGCCGACTACGGACTGCAACCTTTAAAAACCTTGAGCCCAAACAAGTCCCTGTGTCAATCTGTGGGCATCTGGTTTTGTGTTCCAGCAACAAGGAATAACTAGAACTCTCAGGTGTTATCAATGGATGTCCTCATGTGTGAGAGTGAAGTGGGAGCTTTAGGGCCCTCTATTGAAAAAATTAACACAAAATAAGTCAGATTTAAATGGAAGAGGAAAAACTACAAAAAGCTTAGAATAAAAAAGAGAGCTTAAGGCATCACATTTGGCAATGATTTCTCAGATGTCATCCAAGGGGGAAAAAAAAGAAAAAACAGGCAAATTGCTTCATTCAAAGTAAGAAATTTTGTTCATCAAATGATGCTATCAAGCACATTAAAAGAAAACCCATGTAATTAAAAAAGTTTGCAAATCACATAGCTGATAAGTGGTTAATAATCAGAATATATAGTGAACTCCTCAAACTTAACAACAACAACAAACTCCACAAACTCAAAAGTGAGTTCTTGAGCTGTATGAAGTAATTAAAAGGAAATTCTCCAAAGAAGAGACATGCAAAGCCAAGAAACACAGAGAAAGTAGTCAGTATCACTGATCACTAAGAAAATGCAAGGAAAAATCACCAAGGGAAACAACCCTACATCCATTAGGATGGGTATTACACAAATGAACAACAGACAGCAACAACGAAACCAGTGTGTACATGGATTGGATATATTGGAACTTATTCATTGCTATTGAAAATGTAAAATGTTATTGCTATTGTGGTTCCTCAAAAATTAAATATAAACATAACATTTAATCCATAAAATATAAACATAATATTTAATCCAGAAATTTAAGTTACAGTTGTGTATATAAAACAACTAGAGCAGGAACTTGAGAAGACATTTGTATAGTAAATACTTTAGCTGCACTTTTCATGATAAGCTGAAAGTAGAAGCAACACTTACACCCACTATGTGATGAATGCACATATTTTTCAGAATGGTCCAAGGAAAGGTGGGGAGAAACATGACTTTCGAACAAAGACTGGGGCTAAAACAAATGCAAAGATTTGACTTACATCAATGTTATCAAGGAAAACTTTGTTTTTCTGGGAGAAATGGCTCATTTACATATTTTTAGAATATTGATAGAGGTATCAGAAAGCTCCAGAAGAAAAGCTGCATAGCTTTTGATCATCTCCAGTGATCTGGCTGGTTTTAAAGCTTGAATCTCAGTATCATCCTCTCTTTTGCTCTCCTATATCAAATAAGAGAAATTTTTCTAAATTAACCACAAGCAATTCCATATCATTAAGATATAAAGGTGAGAAAAGTGTGTTTTAGCCTAAATTTGCTCAGTGATTTTACGATTCTTTAGAAGAACATTCAGATCAACTATGACAGTCACAGTGGTATTGAAATGCAAATTTTATTCTTAAATATTGACAAAAGGCCAAGCCTGAATTCCTGCAGAATAAGCTGTAACATGGTTCATGCTCAGAGCCGAAGCAGGAGAAAAGTCAATACCCACTGCAGCCATGGGGCACACACGAGACTGGGAGTCACACACACACACACACACAGATGGACATGCGAGCAGATAGCCACTGACACGATAGAAAGATGGAAAACTGACATTGAGAATTGAATGATTATAGATATTGACATATATATATATATAGTATTTTTAACGAAGTCTAGTTCTTTGTAAAGTAGATTTCTCTTAGCAATTAATTTAGTACATAGGTAAATTATTTCTAAAGGTTTCATGAGTATACTCATGCTCATATCAATATACTTAAAAATACATGTTACACACAAATAAAACTATATATCTAAATGTATATCTATATACATGCAATCATATATAGGAATAACAATTACATAATTAAATAAGACTTTTTCTGAGCCTTATTTAATGTAACATATGAAATTAAAAGTTATTCTGAAAGACGCTCTATAATCAAGTTTTGAACTTTTAGATTGAATAACATTAAAAATGTAAGTTTAGTCTTTCTCTTTGTAAAAATCAAATGATTTAGCATTTCCAATATTTCTTCCCTACAGATTTTTTTTATCTATATCCTCACTGAGAGTGTTTTGCAAACTTAATTTGGAAAATATCAAAAACAACTAGTGAAAATTATTAGCTACTAATGTTAATGAACCATAAATAATTTTAAATATTGTGACATTAATTCTGAAAAATTTTTAAAGATGGTTCCACTTATTTTCTGTTACTCTATCTTCCTTGATTTTTGTAGTGGTCTGTGAAGTAGATACCAGCTTATTACTGCATCTACTGTTTTGCTCAGTGTTCCTAATGATGTTCAGTACAAGTCCTCTAAACCTTCGCTTTGCATTGCTTTCAGCTAAATACAAATCAGGTGGAAAGTCTTAGAAGTCGATGGGAATCTCCAGCTGCATCTGCTGCTAAGTGTCACCCTCCATTCCGGTGCATGCAGTGATGGCTGCCCTGCCTGCATGTCGTCTCGTTTCTTCAGGCAAAGTCCTGAAGCCCACAGAAAAGACAGCAAACACAGAATACAACTTTCAGGAAACCAATGCGTTTGATGTTAGCACTCAACTTAGTTACAGCTGCCAGGAAAGGGAATTTCAGAGAGACAGGCTGAATGTTCCACAGTGCTTAACGCTCAGGAAGTCGGTCCTGTAAAGCACACAGATGGGTCTCTGATACTGGGCTTCTTGGATGCTCAGATGCCAGCCTTGTCTCAGTTTGTCCTTTTCAGTTCTTCATTGAATGTATCCTTCTCCAAAGGAAATTGAGGCACGCTGCCACTGAGCTTTCTCAGTCCCTTTGGGTCATCAGTTCCTCATCTCATGTGTGAAGGAAGAATAATTTCTTTCATGGGTCAAAGGAATAGCATAACACATGACCAGATATGCATGCACTGTAATAAAAATATTTTAAAGGGGAGTTTTTCTACTTACACACATTACTAGTGAATATTTTATATGCAGCCCAAGATACTTCTGCACTCAGTGCCGGGTCGGCGTGACAGGTGGTATAAACCATGGGTGGCAGTTGGTCATCCGTTCTATAGACAGGCAGGAAACCCAATACTCGGGAAGAACCTGGCATCCCCACCGTTCCATTTGATAAAGTGGGTAGCGTACTTGGAGAAACGTACTGCTGGGGAAGAGGAGGAAGGTAACTCTGAAGTTCTCCTGATTTTAAATGACATCAGAGCAGCATCAGTTCCAAGCCAAGCACGGTGTAAACCTGCATGACCAATTTGGGTTGTGCTGCTGACTTCCACCCACTAAGGACAATGTCCAGGTCTCACATCCAGGATAGAAGGGCGGAGTCCACAGCCTGGGGATGAGATGTCTACGGGGCCTCGTGACTCTAGCTGAATACAGAGCACTAAATATCGAGTCTCTCCTACTTATGTGGCCATGAGGTATTCATTAAAGGTGTTGGAGAAAATGTTATCTTTCTCTTTGTATGATTTGTCTCCACTGTGTCTTCAAACATTTTCCTTGCATTCCTTTATGAGTGAAACTGATGATGCGGTAAATCCCTCTGGAATACGTTTATGGGCTTCTCATCCGTGTTTTGGACACAGTGACAAACAGAAAGTGTCCTGACCTTCTTGTGGCTTAGGTTCTAAGAAGAGACGGATTCTAAGCAAGCACCAGAAAACTAGTGCGGGCACTGTGGGGCTTGGAAGAAAGGCCGCTGCCAACCACAGGGTTTGCAAATTTTCCAAGAGAAAACAACTATTCTGAAAGCTTATCCAAGATTATAAGACAGGGAGCAAAAATAAGAGTGTTGTAGGTGGAGGAAAGCCCAGGTGCTGGGAGTTCCACTGCACACTCAAAGAAGTAAAAGTCTGACGTTTCACACTACAGTGTGAGTTGTGACCAGAGCTGATTCTATGTAGTTAAATAGGGGTCAAATCACACAGGATTCATAGACTGTGACAGTGATTTCATTTATGCCCTGCTGCCTCCCCTTGTAGTGAGCTTATTTTGGAAAGGAAGGAAGGACTTTACAGCTTAGAACGATTTCTTGACTAGAGCAAAAGAGCATGGAGGATGTGTGACTCTTGAGGGAGGTAGATTTGCAAATAATGTATTTATTATTTGGTTTTATATTTGGGCAGTGTAGGTGAAAAACCCCAGAGTTGCTACTAAGGGAAGGAAAAATAGAGGGGTCTGAGCAGGGACACCAGACGCTGACAGGGTGTGTGGTGGGGGCGTGGGATAAGCAGCAGGATCAAGGTACTGCTAAGCGGCAGGGAAGGTTTCGCATCAGCCACGAGTAGAGAGTCAGGCGACTTTCACTGACTCGGGCAAATCAGAACAGAATGCAGATGCAGACTTGGGGCAAAGCAATGGGTTGCTCACCAGAGATAATGAACTCGAGGTGCCTGTGTGCAAACCCTACTGGAAATATCATTGCTGTTTACTCCTGAGAAGGAGAGAGAGCTGCGGGAAGCCAGTGGAGTGCTGGTTTGCCTGTGAGTGTTTCTCAAAGGCCTCCTGGAGAAGACAGTGTCTCTCTAACAGTCAGCACACAGAGCTGTGGATTAATCAAGTGGCAGTTCTAAAGGGTGACATCAAGAAGACGGAGAAACAGGGTCCCGGACACTGTGAAGACCTTACCTGATCTGCTGACCTGGGAAGCCTGCAAGGCTGAAATGAAGATTGGGAGAGGCTGGCTTACCGAGGGGCCGCTGATGTGTCCTGGGCCCCTGGAGTCCGAGCCCAAGTGAGGGGAGGATGAGCAGAGCAGGGGGGGTCTCTCGCGGAGACGGCAAGCTTCCAGGCGGCCTGGGAGGAGCAGGCTGCTCGGCGAGGGGACCAGCGGGCCCCAGGCGGCCGCGGGCACCCGCCAGGCGCAGGAAGGACGCAGAGGCACGTGCTCCCTGGGGGCGTCTCGGCAGGATGCCCCTGCGGGACCCTGCCGCCGCTTCCGAGGACAGAGTAAACTAATTTCCGCTGACTCCTCTCCACTTCCATCCTCTGCTCTGATGGCCCCAGGGCAGTGGAGGTCAGGTGTACCCCTCAGAGACAGTGACGCTCGCTCGCTCACCGTCTCCAAGCCCATGGTGAGCAGCGGTCCGCACGGCTCCTGCCTGCACACACAGGCCACTAGTCAGTGGCTTTGCTGCGCGGCCAGCTCCCAAGGTGCCAAGCGTCATTTGCTTGAAGGTTACTTGCTTCGTAATAAGACTATTTCTAAGCAATTTTAGGAGCATGATCTTGTAGTCAGATTTAGAACAGAGGCAAATATCTGATGTCACATTTTCAGTACCGTATTTGAACTGGTTATTAATTTCTGGATGCTTCAGTATCCAAAGTCTACGGTTCCTTACGTAGCACGCCTGGAAACCAGCTTCTGCGTGGGCCGCTTGTCCGGCTGCATTTTCCGTGTGTGGTCAACGTTTGGGCAGCTTTTCTACAGCCGTCTCAACTTCAAGACCTCTGTTGCTGTCTTAACTTTAAATGAGGCCTAATTATTTTTGCTTTTGGGATTTGGAGACTTTTATAAACTTGGGAACAGTATCTCCTATGGTTCTCCTTTTTTAGTGCTCTCAAATCCTTTGGCTGTCATGATTTTGTCACCCTGGAGTAGTGTATTAATTCTTCTCTATCGAAATTTGATGCATTCTTATAGGGACTGATTCAATCATAGAATATTTTGATTTCTCCCAATATCAGAGGAGAAACTGTGAAGATAAATACCCTGTTCCCTGTGTTCTTTTCGTTTGAATATCCAGCTCTACACTCTCAGACCTTACATGTGATTTACAGATCTCTCCCCACAAACCTCTACTTACCAGTTAACCACTGAATAAATATTTTATACATTTATAAATATTTAACAAATCCTCTTTGCCTCACTTATACATTTGCCTGAAAATTGTTGGGTATGTTTTTATTTTAACATTCATTCTTTAAACCGATATGTTGATGCTTCACTGATGGAGGGATTATAAAGAATCTAGTATACGTTTTTGAAAATGAAAATAGTATCTTATTATTAAGTCACAACCTAGTAAATTTCAACAGTAAGGCCTGGCAAAGTCAATAGCTTTTTATTAGAAGGATTACTGGGTCATTGCTGTCTAATTAAAATTGTCTTCTAAGTAGAGAATTGAAATTGATGCTTGCGGATTACTTGTGGGCACACACGCGTCCGCCTAAGTGTGCGTCATACTACACGTGATAATGAGAGTATTCTCGGTGATGGGTTTGTAAGAAGTTTTCAAAAATATATATGATGGATCTTTTGGAACCTGTAACATGCACTGCTTTTCAAGCCTTATCTCAATTAACCTTGGCTGAGAAATGTAGAATTACTACACCAGAACAAGACAGAAGGTCCGAATGTCCTGTCCCAGACAAGCAGTGCCAGGAAATGCAGTGCAAAGGAAGAGGAGAGGAGGAAAAGCCTGCGACCTAAGTGCTAGTTTGTTTCTTGCTTATTGTTTTACCACGTCCGGAGATGAGGCATGTGGTTGTATTCGCTCCTAGCTGTGCATCTGTTAGAGCCTCCATCGAAGAAAATGTGGATTTTAGTGGAGAATACAGTGACGCCAGTTTAGAAATAACTTCATTTCCCAGAGACTGAGCCAAGTGCACTGTGCTATGGCATCAGTGAGGTAATGAAGTTTCTTCTGGAAATGACTCCCTGAGTCCTATAGCCTCTGCTCTGTCAGGCTCTGTGTGTGGAACAAAATATTTATTGATGTCAGATCTCATGACCTTTTATGTTAAGGACCATCATAGAGAGTTTCATCATTGATATACATTCTTTATTCATAGGTTCTCTTCTCCTCTTCTCCTCCCTGCAGTAGCAATAACTTTTTTCTGAATATACAGACTGCTGATTGTTAGATTAAAACCTATATTTAGTTGGTTTGTTTGAACTTCATTTCCTGTATGTCTGAGGAAGTGAGTGCTTAAATAAATGACTTTTTAACATGGTGCTTAAGTGCCTGCTCCCCTTTCCTGCTGTGGTGACAAGGGTCCTATTAAATTTTGCTTGAAAGTGGATACTTTAAGTGGCTTCACTTACAATAAACTGCAAAACTGGCAATTTCAAGGAACATTTTAAGGTAGATATAGTTGAAGTAAAATATTTATTTGCATTATTCTTGGAGAAAAAGGTGAAAGTGATTTTAGAAAAGGCAGAAAGCATTTTTTAGGATTTATTTTCAAAATCTATTGTGAAATAGCTAGAGAAAAAAATTTAAATAAACCATTCTGAATTTAGCTAATAGCAGTAATGTTAAATTAAATATAAATTTAATTTTCTTCATTCTCTACTGTGTCATTTCATTTCAGTTTTTGTTTCTCAATACTAAGATCCAGCATGAATTTTCAAATAAAATGTGCTTTTTATAATAAGTAAAAAACATTAAGACAAATGCCAATGGAGAAAATGACAGGTCTTTTGAATTCGGTATCCTTGTTCTTAGTAGTTGACTGGAAAATAGCAATAATGTTTCTTGTAAAATCAAGCTTTACAATTTAAAATAAATATGAAGCTTTTTGTCCATATGACTAGATGATCTTGAAATTTGTCAAGTTCATGAGGGTAAAGTTCAAGCACGGAGCATACAAGTTACACCTTTGTCACTGATTTCCAGGTGGAGCTCCACAGTGAAGGGGAGTTTGCGGGCACCTAACGGCAGCTGACTGAGCCCTGGCTCTGTGACTGGACAAAGATGGGAGCACAAGGGGCCTTCTCTGTCAGCCCTGAAATAGTCTAAAAGCAGCAAAAATTCAAAACAAAAGAAGTCTTCAGTAATAGCGCCGAGAAAGTCAGAATTCCCAACTGTGAATAAGGAGACATACGGTGAAGCACTAGCAGTGATCTGAGCAGAGGCGAAGGGTGGCATGGCTGACGCTTCACCAAGGTCTGTAGATCAATTCGGTTACCGTGGCCACTTCTACCTAGTGGCTACAGAATGAGAGAGAGAGAGAGAGAGAGAGAAAAGAGAAGAGAGAGAGAGAGAAGATCCACTTACACAGGAGTCTGCTGGATAGAGGGATCACACCTGAAGAGCAATCAGGTCAAAATTGCATTTTCCCCATAGTCAGGAAACGTGATACAGCTTGCTGTGGTCAGGAGGCATGAAAGGAGAACACAATTGCAGGGTCTTCACTACCAAATCTCTGATTTTCACTAACACACAATGCTGATACCTAAAGAGAGTCCTGTGCAGGACAGTAATCGCTGGGAAAGGCTGGGTGAGGTATTTAGTACTGCTCTTCCTTCCATCCCTTCCCTGATGAGTGGATACTCTTCATGATGAACTTAAGAGCAAGTGAGCCTCATAGAACTGGAAAACAAACACCTAAGAAAAAAAGGAGGAGAAAGTATGCAAAAGTAGAAAAAGGACATCCCAGAAGGACCTGTCTAGAGAACGACTGAGATTGGACAAATAGTACTCTGTGGTGGCCAGGAAATAACAGAATGAAACCCATAGAATGAAGCAGATGTGCTACAGAGAGTTAAAGGAGGGCCGCTGTGGGAGGGAGCGAGAATGTGAAGACTCATAAAAAGAATAGGAAAACGTTAAAGATATTAGAAATATAATTAAAATAACAAACTATGCCTAAGAAAATAGTCAGGCAAGAAAATAATAACTGTGCTCAGTAAAATCAGAAAAAACAAAAACAAAAATTTTATAAATGAACAAGAGTGACTTAAAAGATGAAAGATTTTAAAGATTAAGGGGATACAACAAAGACATAATGGGGAAAATCAAGAAGTGGAAAACAGGAATACAAACAGACAAAATAAAATCACATATTGGAATTAAAACTTTTAAGGATAAGATTTCAATGTAAACAATTTTAAAAGCACATAATGAAGAAAAATAAATTGCAAGGAAAAATTTCTCCATTTAGGAATAACTTTAAAGAATATTGAATATTTCCTTGGGCCCTTGAAAAACAAAACATCATTTTTTTTACACAGAAATAGGTGAAATAGTGCAGGAGTTGTAAAGAAGACATGGAAATATAAACGACAGTGAAATAAAGGGAAAATTCTAGAACAAAGCAAAGCCAACACCCAGAGACTGAGGGATAGGAGGGGAGGCTGGGAGCAGAGTACATTTTTCCTGCTCTTCACCTTTTCCTTCAGAAAGTAAATAGCTACCTTAGACAATATACGTTAAAACACAATGTACTGAAAGTGCTGTACTGTGTACACTAATTCTGAATCCCTGTACATCTTTTCAAGCACAGCCATAAAAAGAAAAAGAACAAACAGGACCTCACAGCCGCAGCACCAGTGCTTTTCCATTACCAGTAGACAGGGAACACCATATTCTAGGAAATATCTCTAAGTAGGAAAATAAAATAAATCTCAATGGCAGTCCCTTGCAAAGAGCAAGCAGAGGGTGAAGGGATTCTGGGCAAGCAGGAGAGAACAGGAGGAGACTTAGAAGGAGAAAGAGTTTCAGGTAAGTGCCGCATTGCCCAGCGCTGACCGTGCACGGAGGCTGACTCACGTGATGTGCAGAGTGTGCCCCGTGCTCTGGGCCGCAGAGGCACGGCCTGGAGAGAAGCCTTAGTGTCTCCTGCTGGCCAGCAAAGGGCAAGAACGGAGTAGAGTGAGTAATGAAGGCTCTTAGGAGGTTTCACAAAACGCGACATGCCAGCCTTTATCCTACACGGAGAAAACTTCGCGTGACGGTGTTGCACCGAGGTAGCACAGCCCAGCTACCCTGCAAAGAAAAGCAGCCTGTTTTTCAGGTACTTGCGGAATTTTTTAGAAACTAGTCATGTAGTAGAGATACACCAGACTTAGAAAGTATTGAGACTTAGAAAGAAGGAGACTTAGAAAGTACTGAAATAGTGAAAAGAGATGGAAATGTCTCGTTATAGCTCAGTAGCTTGAGAGATTAGTGCAATGAAACAGAACGACGTACTTTTCTCACTGAGGGTTAGAGAAGGCTCTCCTGTAGCGGTTGACACCCACAGCGCCCCTCATGAGGCCGTGCTCAGAGGTGGGGCTTCAGGAAGTGCCTGGATCCTGGGTGTGGAGCCCCTGGGAGGCAGGGCCCGTTGGCGGTGGTCCCTGGGGTTGACCGGGGGTGGGCTCCCGCCTCACCTGCTTCCCGCTTCCCGGCCCCCGTGAGGGAGCAGTTCCCTCTGCCAGACCCCTCCAGCAGCCCCTCCTGGTTCGGAGCCAGCCAGCCATGGGCTGAGCCTCCTCCAGGGCTGAGCTGTGCCTGTGGGGTGCGCGCCTCGGCCGCCAGGGGGCTGCCCGCACCTCCCCCAGCCTGCGCTTTTCCCCCCCGGAGGTCAGTGTGAACACGCGCGTGCCCTCGGCCTCGCCACTGTTCTGTGCTGTATACGTCTCCTCCCTCTGCTTTCTGTTCCTTGTTTTCTTATAAATATGCAGGGCAGGAACTTATAGCCCTATGTAAACCTTCTGTTAATTCTGTCCATATTTATCTGAAGCGTAATCTCAATCCTCTCTAAAAACATCTGTTGTGGAAATGTCGCATCCGTCACCGCAAATGGGCGAGGCAGCTCCAGGCGCCGACGTGCGGAGATCAGATGCGCGCTGTGGGAGAAGTGGCAGTCATCTAAAAAGTACTCACCTGCTGGCATGGCAGTATGTGAGGAATAGTAAACTCTTTCTTAACTTTTCAGGATGTCTGAGGAAGGGCAAACATGCTTGTGTTTCATTTTGTTACCTTTTATGCTACATAAATTCTCAAATCAATATCTGTATTCATCTATATCTATCTATATCATCTCTTCATTGCTTTCATTTATTTAAGTACAAAACAAAATGTGCATATGAGCAGCAGCCTTCTCATCTGCACTGTATTCCTTCTTGATATTTCTTTACATTAATAATTTATCTGTAAAGTAAGGCTCAGGCAAGTATATAGAAACCATACTGAATACAAAGTGATAGTGAAAAACATTTGTAGACCTGTAGTAAATGCTGATAGTATGTGGAAGGACGAGAATAGAAGCAGTGTCTCCCGACCAAAGCATTAGAAGAAAAACAATAAAATAAAACAGGAGAAATAATTATCTACCCCAGGGGTTACATAATCACTATCATGGCAATGTCAGTTACTTAAAAAATACGCCCATGAAAAAAACAAGCACATAAAATTCTTGTTTGAGAAAAATAAATCTTAGATAATCATATCAGCTAAAGGGAAGAAAATAATAATAAAACTAAGAAATTATAAAAGGTAAATACAATAGAAAAAGCAAAAACTGAGCCTTTACAAGTGATTTTGTCACTTGTACAAATAAATTTGAAAAAATGAATGAAACTGATACTTACCAGTAAATTACAGCTCAACGGAGCTCACGGCTGAAGCATTATAAAGTCTAAACAAAAGATTGTCCTGGATGAGTGTATTTCTGTACATTCTGGTCTTTGGAACAATGAACAGATATAAAAGAAAAAACCTCCCTTACCCCAGTCCTGTGTTCCTGTTTAAGACGATAAACCCGAGTTGTGCTGGCAGGACCGTTTTAGTCCAGTTTTCAAAGAGGAATACAACCTCTGATCTTCCTGGAGCAATGTGTTTACACTCTGGATTAAAGAACTTTGCCCCAGACCAGGCGTGGTGGCTCATGCCTGTAATACCAGCACTCAGGAGGCTGAGGCAGGAGCATCACTGTGAGTTCAAGGCCAGCCTAGGCTGCAAAGTGAGTTCAAGGCCAAACTGAACTAAATAGTGACACCTTGTCACAAACAGACAAAAATAAATAAATAAACAAGCAAATAAAAATTTAAAAAGAACTCTGCCTCTTTCTCTTGGTACTGTGTACTAGCTTTTTGAAGGAAAAAATAATTTGTTCAGATTTGTTGAACTTTGTCACTATCTCCATCTCTGCCTTGTTTATTATCTGTGGAGGGGCAGATGGATTAGCACTTACATTAGAAGCTACAATGTGAGCTTAGAGTTTCACAATTTCTGTTCCTCTGCTGTGCACAGTGTGCAGCCTTCTGGCTGTCATCAGGTTGCCTTGTAGGACAGGGTGGGGAAACTGCATTCTGAATTTGTGCAGACTGATGTCACTGTCACGTGTGGATAACTTCCGTCTGATGCCACATCCAACCAGTCAGACTTCCTGCCTTGCAAGTGGGGTGCAATCTAAAGTTGCTCACAGCTTCCAACTTTGTGAAAAGGCTCTCCTGCAGACAGATTCTTAAAAATAGGCCCTAAGACCCAGTCACTTTCATGGGGTAATTGCAAGGAAAGGTAAAATGAATAGATAATATTCACACTATTTAGGTATTTCATAATACAACAACAGAGAAAGACTGCAGAATTTTCACAAAGCAGTTTAAATATTCAGTATTTAAACCCAGGAGGATTATACACACATTAAAAGCCTTAACATCAAATTTACATAAAATATCAGCACAGAAGCCTGTAGAGATGTATTAGTCAGGTTTCCCATCACTGGAACAAACTGTCCAACCTCTAAGTTTTGGCTCCAGCTTCAGAGGATTCAGTCCATAACATCTGGCTCCAAGGCAGGAATATTGCAGTGAAGGGAGTGGCAGGCTAGAGATGCTTCTTTCGCGGAGGCTGGTACAGTGCAGGACAGGGAACAGTGCCAGAGGGAGCAAGGGCAGAACAGGGACCAGGACCAAGACCCCAGGAACACGCCTGGCTCACCCACCCAGACACACTCAGCTCACCAGGTTCCCTAATTCCATAGACAGCTCCCAAACCAAGGGACAAATAACCCTAACCATAACAGTAGATTATTATTAGATCTCATGTTCCGTACAACACAGATACGTGCATTATAAGAGTGCACAAGGATATTATTTCAGGAATCTAAAATTCAACACATCTAAGAAGAAAACAAAAGATTACTAGTACTCTGGGTGATGATGTCTTTAATAAACATCTATGTGGTTTCTGTCACTGTATCCCTACTGTGCTTCCTGGCTGCTACAACCAAGTGGCTTTTGTGCCCCACATCCTTCTGCCATGGTGTTTCTCCCCTAGAATCAGCCAGGCATTGACTGAATCCTCTGAAATTGTGTACAAAAATTAATCCTCTCCTCCTTTGCATTTCATGTGTCAGGCTTCACATTCCAGTAATGGGAAATCTTTCTGAAAGAAGTCCTTTTTCCTCTTCTTAAATTACAATACATTCATTGTTCAACCAGTATCTCCAACTTTAAAACAAAATCTTTTAGACAGTATATATATAAGCTCTTGAAAGAAATATGTAATGATAGTCTACGATACCTGAAGAATTCCCAGGGACGGTATGTTGTTATCCCCCAAACTGAGAACTGGTTTCACAGCAGCATTATACACGTCAGGACATTTTTCTTCACTTAAGTGTCATAGTTTTTAACCATTTAATTATATCTAAGTAAAATACTTACTTGTAATTGAGGATTAAATCCATAAACAATATTTGGATGAGAATTACTCAAGACAAAATATTAGAATACAGTAATAATTGCTGAATAAAATACTAAACTGTGTCTGAATGAAAAAAAAAACCCAGATAAACAGTAGTATAGAGATAGGGAAAGCATAAATAACTCCTAAAAAAGACTCTGGAAAAATGCTTAACCTCTTTTCTGTATGAACACTTCATCTTTGTGTCACTGCTACAAACACCAGAGACAGTCAGCTCATATGCAGGAAAGTTCTACTTTGCTCAGAGCATTGCAGGTTTCAGTCCACAGCTGGGCAGGCCTGTTGCTTTTGGGCCGGTGCCAAGAGCACATTACGGTCAAGCAAGCTCCACAGATCATGGGATTTGGGCCAGGGCCCATGGCATGGCACCCCCAGGTGTGTGAGGGCACACCTCCAGTGACGGAAGTGTCCTTGCTGCTCAAATGTGCCGACACCTCCTAATAGCATAGACTGAGTGGCAAGGCTCTGATACACGGGGCTTTGGAACATTGTAGATCCTGAGAAAGGCAAGATGAAATTTCACTGATGCATAATTTTCCACTTGCCAGACAGTCAAAGACAAAATGTCTAATGCTTTTATTACTGGAAAATATTCAAAGAAATAAAGACTATTGTACTATGTATGATTGCGGGTTTATAAATTTATATAACAATATGGGAGGTAACTGAGAATATCCATTAATATAATAAATTACAGACACTTTCAGCCAGCAATTGAATTTTCAGGGATTTATATTACACATATTGGCAGTGATGCAACTATGCAGTTAATAAGTAGAGCATTGATAATCACAAAGGAGGGGGAAGACTGTAATATTTATTAATAAATGATTGGATGTGTTAGGTGCATACTTACATTACCAATTCAGTTATCAACAACAAAAAAACCAAAGGAGAAATTCTTTATCAATATAGAGTAATCTGCAAGTACTGTCAACAGAAGTGATGAAGAACAGAGGTACAATTTGTATAAAAGGAGAAAATATATATAGGGTGATCAAAAACTATGATGAGCATTTAAATTTAATAAAGTATTACCAGGAAGGACACATTGCTGGCAATCACCCTCGAAACACCCCACCTTTGGAATACACTCATCCCTTCACTTCAGCCACTTTATGCAGCGGTTCTGGATGTCTTCTTTTAGGAGGGTCTGTACGAGCTGCAATCAAAAACACAGCGGACGCCACTGTGCTGTCACCCAGTGGAACAGCAGGCTCGCAGAAACACCTCACTGTGTTCACAATCACTTCATTCCCTGGATCTGCTGCCATGCGTCTCCTGGCTCATCCCACAAGTTCAAGCGATCACAAAAGGCAAATGTCCTCAGTGGTTTCAGGACACTGAGGCAGCCAGGACAGCGTAACTGAAAACATGGATGCATGAGGACTTTCACAACAGTTCCAATAATGAGGGGAAGATGTGTTTGAAGTGAGGAGTAACATTCTGAGAAGTATTAATGGCAGTGTGTCTGTTACTGAAGAAAATTCTTAAAAATTATACTGTATTATTCATTATATCCTCATATACCCATATATATATATACATATGCATATGTGTACAAAATTTATAAAACACTGCAAAAGGAAACACAAAACAGCATGTTGTTTAGCTGAGGAGACAACCCAACACTTGAGGATTAAGGCAGGGAATTTCCTCTACCAAAATTTTAAAAATTAGAATTTTAAGTTACGACCAGTGCCATATATTGAACAACAAACTTTAAAAGACATTGAAATTTATAAAGTAAGAAATTTCAAGGCCTTTCTTAACAACATTTTATAAGTGAAAAGTAATTAGCAAAAGTACAGACAAATGACAAGTCTAAATGGTATTAATCAATTAAGTTTAAATGTTTATAAATTTTATTTTAAAGAGAATAAAACAAAAGAGGACATAACAAAGCAAATCAGAACAGAACAATGTAAACAACACAGCACTTCACAACAAGGCAACTGGATATTAACAGTAGCTACCATAATGCTTCTTTCTTTGAAATTGTTGGGCATATCTTCACACGATAGTATCAAACATAACAAAATAGTATAAAACCATTCAAGAGAATAAAAGTATTTCAGGACACTTGAAACCAAATAAAAGAAAATGAGCAATGGCTTCTATAATAACTCATTTTCCATAAAAATGTGTTTATTTACATATTAAAATCTAATAAGACACAACATGATAGCACCAATGGAAATAGAAGAACAAAAGGATGGTAGGACTTCAAAGTATGATATTAAATCAGCAATGGCTGCCATAATGTCTTATGTTCTTCAAAATAGCTGTTCATACCAACACACATAATAAAATCAAACAAGATAGAATAAAAGCATTCAAAGCAATGAATGAAAACATTATAAGGCTTCAAAGCAATGTAATGGGGAACCTTGATTACCATAAAATCTTATGTACTCTTATGATTTGTTACACTAGGGAGACTATACAGTATTTATACTTTTGAGTTTGCTTTATTTCACTTATGAGTATAGTCTCAAGTTGCATTCATTTATTTATAAATAGTTCAATGTGATCATTCTTTATAGCTGAGTAGTACTCCTTTGTATAAAAATACCAAAACTTTTTCATTCATTCTTAAGTTGATGGGCACTAAGGTTGTTTCCAAGATCTGGATATTACAAATTGTGCTGCTATAAACATGGGTGCACATATATCACTGTGGTATGAAGTTTTCAGTTCTTCTGGGAATATGCCTAGAAGAGGAATAGCTGGATCAAATGGGACTTCCAAACCCAGCTTTTTGTGGGACTGACCTCCACAGTGGTTGCACCAGTCGACACTCCCACCAACAGTGCAGAAGAGTTCCTCCCCCCCACACCCGCAGCCTCTCCAGCATTTATTGCTGGTAGTTTTCTTTATTCTGGCCATTCTTTCTGGGGTGAGATGGAATCTCAGTGTAGTTTTAATTTGCATTTCTCTAATGAATAATGATGCTGAACATTTTTTCATGTATTTATTTTCCACTCATATTTCTTCATCTGAGAACTGTGCATTCATCTCAGATGCCCATTTTTGGATTAGGTCTTTGAATTTCAGGGGTCTGATTTTTTTAATTCTTTATATGTTTTAAACAGAAGTCCTTTGTCTGAGGAGTACCATGTTGATTTTATTACAGTAGCTTTGTAGATTTTGTAGATTTTTTCCCAATTTGTGGGTTTTCTTTTGACTGTGCTGAAGATTTCTTTCAACGTGCAGAAACTCTTTCATAAGATGTGATCTCAGTTATTGATTCCAGGAAGTATTTCCCATGAGGTTTGATTCTTGTTCATGAATTCTCTACCTACCCCTATGTCTTCAAGATTTTTACCTACTTTGCCTTCCAACAGATTTAGTGTTTCTGTTTTAATATTTAGATCTTTGATCCATTTAGACTTTTGTTTAGTACATGGTGATAGGCATGGATCTAGTTTTAGTTTTTGGCATATGGATAGCCAATTTTTTCAGCACTATTTATTAAAGAGACTATCTTTCTTCCAGTGGGTGTATTTGGCCCCTTTATCAAAGATAAGGTGGTTGAGTGTGTTTGTAGTTATAGCTGTCTCTTCTAATCTATTCCATTGACCTTCAAGTCTGTTTTTATTCCAGTACCATGTTGATTTTATTACAGTAGTTTTGTAGTATAACTTCAAGTCAGGGATTGTGATGCCTATTGCCTTGCCATTGCTGCTTAGAATTGCCTTTGCTATTCTAGGTCTCTTCTGGTTCCAGATGAATTTTAGGAAGGATTTCTCTAGATCTATGAGGTATGCTAGTGGTATTTTGATTGGGATTTCATTGAATCTGTATAACAATTTTGGGAGAATGACAATTTTTTCAATATTTATTCTTCCTCTCCATGAACAAAGGATGTCTTTCCATTTTCTGAGGTTCCCTTCGATTTCTTTTTGCAGGGTATTATAATTTTCCCTGAATAGATCTTTTACTTCTTTCATTAGATTAATTCCTAAGTATTTCATTTTCTTGGATGCTACCATGAAGGGTGTGCTTCTCTTACTTCTCTCTCAGTGATTTTGTTGCTAGTGTATAGGGATACTATTGATTTTTGAGTATTGACTTTGTATCCCACTACATTACTGAATTTATTAATATCAAGGAGTATTTCAATGGAGTTTTGGGGGTCTTCTATGTAGAGTATCATGTCATCTGCAACTAATGATAATTTAACTTTCTCTTTTCCTATCTTTACTCCTTTTATTTCTCTCTCTTGTCTTATTGCTCTGGCTAGTATTTCCAGTGCTATGTTGAATAGGAGTGGTGATAATGGACATCCTTGTCTTGTGCCTGATTTTCAGGTAAAGGCTTTCAGTTTTTGGACATTTAATATGATGCTGGCAGTTGGTTTGTCATAGATGGCCTTTATCACATTGAGGTAAAGACCATCTATTCCAATTCTCTGTAACGTTCTTGTCATGAATGAGTGTTGGACCTTTTCAAAAGCTTTTTCTGCATTTATAGAAATGATCGTGTGATTCCTATTTTTGGCTCTATTGATATGGTGGATTACATTTCTTGATTTACATATGTTGAACCATCCCTGCACTCCTGGGATGAACCCCACTTGGTCATGGTGTATAATTTTTTTGATTATTTGCTGCTTCTTGTTTGCCAATATTTTATTGAGAATTTTTGCATCTATATTCATTAGGGAGATTGGCCTATAATCCTCTTTTTTAATTGGGTCTTTCTCAGGTTTTGGTACTAGAGTAATATTTTCTTCCAGGAATGACTTAGGAAGAATTGCTTCCCTTTCAATTTCATTGAAGTGTTTGAGGAGTGTCAGCATTAAGTCTTCTTTGAATTTCTTGTAGAATTCCCACAATGAATTTGTCTGGGTCTGAGCTCTTCTTTGTTGGTAAGGACTTAATTGCATTTTCAACTTAATTAATAGAAATTGGGTTATTCAATAGTTTTACATCTTCTTAACTCAACTCTGGTAGTTCATATGTTTCTAGGAATCTGTCCATTTCTTCTGTGTTATCGAACCTATGAGAGTAGAGGTTTTCAAAACAGGTATTGATGATATTCTGTATTTCCACAAATTCTATAGTGATTTTGCCCTTTTCATTCCTTATTGCATGAATTTGAGTTTCTTCTTTCCTTTTTTTAATAAGGTTGGCTAGGGGCTTATCAATTTTATTTATTCTTTCAAAGAATGAACTCTTTGATTCATTGACTTTTTGAATTGTTTTCTTAGTCTCTATTGCATTAATTTCTTCTCTTATCTTTATAGTTTCCTCCCTTCTTTTGGCTTTGGGATTGTATTGCTCTTTTTATCTAGATGTTTGAAGTGTAGCATCAGGTTTTTCATTTGTGTTTGTTCTGTTTTCCTGATGTGGGAATTCACTGCAATAAATTTTCCTCCACACTTTCATTGCATCCCACAGATTCTGGTAAGTTGTATTTGTATTTTTGCTTGCTTTTAGATATTGTTTAATTTCTTCTTTCATTTCATATGTAACTCACTGGTTGCTCAAGAGTGTATTATTCAATTTTCATGTGCTTGTGGGGTTTTTTTCAGTTTTGTTTATCATTAATTTCCAGTTTTATGGTGCTATGATCCAATAACATGCATGGGACAATTTCAATTCTTTTTCATTTACTTAAGTATGTTTTTTGGGCTAGTATATGGTCTATTTTAGAGAATGTACTATATACTGCTGAGAAGAATGTATATTCTGATGTTGGATGGACCACTCTGTATAGTTTAGCAAGTCCATTTGTTCACAGGTGTGATTCTGTTCTGTTATTTCTTTGCTAATTTTCTGTCTGTTTGATCTGTCCCTTTGTGTCAATGGCATGTTAAGATCTCCTGTTATAATTGTGTTATTGCTTATTTGATTTTTCATTTCTGTTAATACTTGTTTTGTATAGCTGGGTGCTCCAGAATTTGGTGCATATATGTTTAAGATTATTATCTCTTCCTCTTGAAGTTTTCTCCTAACTAGTACGTAGAAACCTTCTTTATCCCTTTGTATCATTCTTGGTTTGAAGTTTACATTGTCTGCAAACAGAATAGCTACCCTTGCTTTTTTTGGGTTCCTGTTGCATGAAGTATTGCTTTCCATCCTTTGACTTTCAGTCTATGAGTTTCCTTTTGGGTAAGATGGGTTTCTTGTAGACAGCATATGGTTGGATGTTGTTTCTTGATCAATTCTGCCAGTCTGTTTCTTTTGATTGTTGAATTGAGGCCATTTACATTAATGATTATAACTGTTATATATTGGGTTCTTTTTGACATGTTATCTTTCTGCTGTTGCATCTTTACCTTTCCACTCTGTTTAACTGTCTGCCTTGCTTAGCAGTTTTTTCCTATGTCTATCTAGAATGTCTTTCAGTATTCTTTGCAGGGTTGGTGTGGTGATCATGAAGTTCTTCAGTTGTTCTTTGTCATGGAAGTATCTTATTTCTCCATCCATTTTGAAGGACAGTTTTGCAGGGTACATCAGTCTGGGTTGGAAGTTTTTTTCCTTTTGGATATGAAATACTTCACTCCATGCTCTTCTTGACTTCATTGTTTGTGTTGAGAAGTCTGCTGTGATTCTGCTAGGTTTTCCTTTATAGGTGATCTGTCTTTTTTCTCTAACAGCTTTTAATATTCTGTTCTTATGTTGGATTTCTGGGATGGTGCTTATTATATGTCTGGGTGTAGTTTTATTTTGGTTATGGCTATTTGGATTTCTATATGCTTCACTAATCCATATGCAGCTTCCATTCTCATGTTTGGGAAATTTTCAGCTATTACTTCTGTAAATAGCCTCTTGATATCATTTGTATTGAAACCTCCTTTTACATTTATCCCTATCGATCTTATGTTGTTTTCATTTGCATCATATTGCAACTGTTGAATTTTTATTACCTGATCCCTTGTTAGTTTTAAAAGATCTTTCCTTTCCTCTTCACTAGCTGCAATCTTGTCTTTGAGTTCTGAAATTCTATCTCCACTTTCAACGAGGTGGTTTTGTCAACTTTCAATGGAATTTTTTATTTCCTGTATATCTCTTTGAATCTGCTTCATACATTTTGTTTGTTTCTTATATTGTTCATACAGGGTTTCCATCTATTTGCATTGCTCCTCTAATTTTTTAACTGTGACTTCTTCAGATGTGTTCAGCAGTTCTTTCATTACCTTTATCATTTGTTCTTTAACATGGGAGATTATTTCTGATTTGAGTTCTTTTATAGCTACCCAGAGTTGTTTCTTTATTTCAATTGATATCATTTCAGGCATTTCAGGTGTGTGGCTTATATTTTCTTCTATGTACATGGCTCCTAGAATCTGTGGGGATGGGCTAGAGGTTTGAGATTGCATTTTAGTCTTTCATCTTGTCAATTTCCTATATTTCTGGGTTTCGAGCAATGTTCCAAAGCTTCCCCAAGGCATGTTGGAAATCACCTAATGTGTCCTCTGCTCCTGGGACTCACACAGCCTCAGCTCCCCGGATTGATAGAAGGTAACTAGGCATGGTCCAGTCAGCCTCACTGAACCTCCCGTGCCACCTCCAGTGTTTCAGGAAGCTGAGTGTGAACCTAATGGCCAAGAGCAATGATCTAACACTCTCCCCGAGCCAGAGCAGGTGCACTGGAACTTACCTTTCACAGCCTTAGGTCCCGGATTGAAAGAAAGTCACTAGGTGTGGTCCAGTCTGGCCTGTGGAACCTCCAGTGCCACCTCTAGTGTTTCAGGAAGTTGGCTGGGCCAAATTAAGTTTAAATTGACAAGATTTGTAATAAACTCAAGCACTGGCTTCTTAAATATTTAGGTAACCTATAGTAAATAAATTGTCAGTCACAAGAAACAATACAACACCCCAAATGAGGAAATAACAAAGATTTTTAAATGATGGAATTATGCATGATTGTATACAAATATGGTGACTGGAGGGTCTTGTTTTCACTTCCTTTTCTGAATCCCCAAATCCCAAGACTGAAGCCACCAAATACAAGCTTTGAAAAAGGTAAAGATTCAGTAAAAAGTTACCTTGGAACGAGTGCTGATTGTATAATTTTTACTGGTTTATTACCATCTAGTGACCAGATATTGGACAAAACAAGGTACACAGAATGGAAAATATTAAAAATCTCTGACTTTTATCAGGTCCAGCTCTTTATGAGTTGTTATCCTGTTTGTTTTGATAAGTAGTTTAACCTGTCTCAAGAATAATTTTCAGAGGCCTCATTATCATCCAACATTTGTGCACGAGGAACTCTATTAAGGGAGACTGTCAGTACTGCACACAGGGCCAGCCAGCAGTGACACCACACAGCTGAAAGTGGTGTCACAGCCTTGGTCACAGACCTTCCATTCTCACCCACTGCCCGGCCACCCTGCCTAGGGAGCCTCAGGGCATAGACCCAGCGCTGCTGCACCAGTGACCTGACGCAGACCGGAAATACTCTACCAAAGTGATGGATGCGTGCTCCTGTGGTAAAGATCAATAACGAGACACACAGGTAAGTAAAACAACAGCATGGGTGAGTACGAAATACACACTCACAAAGCTTAGATGTAACTATAAAATATAGTAGTGAATGCAAGATAAAATGAATGGGAAAAAGTTCCTCGAATTATATATTAAGGTTTGAAACATATAGAAACACACCTCCGTTCTTCACGGAAGTCTTTGACCATTGTACATTTGTGGTTTCCTTAAATTAATAAGACCTTATAAATGAATGGAACTGGGAATTAGGTCTGTGGAATAACATACCTTGAAGGTAGAATTAGGGGGTGCTGGACTCCCTGAGTAAATCTCAGGAGAGCTGACTTGGCCCATCTCTTCTCAGCTCTGCCTTCAGGAAGCTCCTGTGGTCATCTGAAGGAGCCTACAGGCACAAATGTATACACTGGACACTGACAGCTGATTCTGAAACACTCACCAGCACATCGCTGTGTGACTCAGGGACATGCAGTTGTCACTGGCGGCTTTTACAAGTAGGGGAAGAGCTCTACGATGATGTTTATGCTGTGGTAGGAACTGTCTCCTCACTGCACTGCGCTGCACATAACATAATACACGAGCCTTTTAGAGTGAAATATCTGAAGGTAATTACATTCTGTATAAACAGATAGATAATGACTTTGTCTTTATAATTCCTCACATTTGAAAAGTATTTCTCCTGCAGGATACCTGACTTCATTTTCCACCATTCCTTATCCTTCCACATTGCTTTTCATTATTGCCTGACTTCATTTTTTTCCTAACTCCTCCCGTGTTTTCTCTTTTTCTGGTCTGTCCTAGAGCCATAAGGTTGAATCTCACATCATTTCTGTCACTACCTCATATTTCTTGGATGCAAACTGATGTTTACCTACAAGTCCTCAGACACTGACCTGTAAAGTGTGACTTGGTAATTGATATTCAGAAGGATGCGTGTGACCTAAAAACTGGTGCATTCGTTTGTATAGTGTCCATGCCAACAACGTGCTACTGTGAGTTAGCCTTGAGGGCTGAATTACCAGGAAAACTCTTGTTTCTGAGACCACGTCATAGCTTTTTAGGACACCTTCCTGCCTACTGAATTGAAATTAGTCACCCTGTGATTTCATTGACTTAATGCCAGTACCTACCGCTACAAAGAACAAGCCAATCCTTTCCGCACAGCTCTGGCACTCACCTTAACTTCAACTTCCACCAACACGACGTGACTTTTTGTTGTGATTTGGTATCAATCAAAGTCTGATGGGAAGTGGAAAGAGTAGACTTGCTGTGGAATAAGAGGTGTTACTTCAAGATGTAGAGCAAAGCAAATGCAAAAGTGGTTAAGCAGTGTGACTCTACCTTCTGCTTTTATCCCTGCTGTCAGGTAGCTGGAAAATGCTCTAGCCCTAGAGGACACCTTTGAGTCACAACATGAAGAGCCCAGCTGGCCAGATGGGTGGATGACAAGAGGGGGAAGGCCCCGTTGCCCGCTCCATCAGGTATCCCAGTCCAAGCCAGCAATGACCATGAAGCAGAGCTTTCTCTTGGCTGCAGACTGCAGAAGGAGCATCAGCTGAGCCTAGAACAATTAACCAGCCGAGACCAGCCACAGTGACAGCACCAAGGAATTGTCACCTGAATGAACTGTCCGTGTTTGAAAGCACTAATCAGTGTGCTGACTGGTTATGCAGCAATAGGAAACCTATTCATTAATCCACACTATATTTAAAGAGAAAATAATACCAGCAGTCAGGAAGCTGAGGCAGGAGGATCACTGTGAGTTTGAGGGCAGCCTGAGCTCTAGCAAAATCCTGTTTCAGAGAGAGAGACAGAGAGAGAGAGAGAGAGACAGAAAGAGAGAGCCGTTATAAATTTCTCTTGCCTCAGTGTCACAGCAGTGCCCTTCCAAGGTCAGGAGGCATGTTGTAGAAGAGTTGAGATTTGGAGTCAGGAGAACTAGATTCCAGACCAAGCACTGGCAATTTAGTGACTGGGATTTGTTAAAAGTCTACTCTTTTAGGGCTTCAGTCTTTCAAAAGTTAAGGGTAAGAAACAATTGAGTAATATGTTACTGTGTGTTATTGCTTGTAAGGGGACCCACAAGGTCCACATTATTTTGTAGGCACTCACGGCAGAGCACTTGTGTTTTTGTTTCTGACACAGTACTAATCTGTCATTGGCCAAAGGGGTAAGAAATGTTCCTTTTCCCTTTCAGAAAGGGGAAAGTCATTTTCCCACATCCTCTCTTTCTATCACTTCATCATTTCTCAGCACGGAGCAACACGCCACAGTGAATTAATAAGGTTTTTTTTACACTCTTAGTGAAGGATTTTTCTGGACTAAGACATATAGATTTTTTCATTACACTCTGCTCTCTAGTATTGGGCTTCAGTTTGTTATGGCCTAGTTTTGTAATCTTATGATTACTTCTGACAAAGGATACAGAGTACATTTGCAAAGAGTCACAATATTTGAGCTCTTAGCTGCCAGCATCATGCCTTAAACAACCAGGGCTGGACATTTCCCACCTCGGGCATTCACCCAGATCCAAGGTCACCACGTGAGCTGCTGCAGGAATAAGTTGCAGCCATTCCTTTCCTGCCACTGGATACATTTGTCTGTCTTCACATTTTTACCCAAGAGCTGTTTTTCTTCCTTCCTGATTGTGTACTTTTCCTCTCTTGTATCTTTACTGCTTTATTAATTTCGTACTAATGGCTTCCCCATAGGTTAAACTGATGTAGGGCCTCCAAATGATAAAAGAGAAATATTATAACTCCCAACTTGTTTGCTGGCTGACAGGCCGAGATCGTGGTCCCCAAAATCGAAGAATGAATTTTAAGATGGTTATAAAGTAGGAAATTTTATTGAGAACCAGACAGCTCCTGAGAGACAGAAGTGGGCCCCAGTGGGTTGCTATCAACCCCACTTTTCAGATCACGTTTTATAAAGCTAAATCACGAGGTGGATACCACACAGGGCAAAAATGACCAGCCAATAGGATTACAGGCACAGCGCTCAGGGGAGGTCGGTCCAGTGGGCAGCAGACCCTGCAGCGTGTAAAGAACGAGGACCTTTTTTGGAAAAGTTGAGTCAGGACTTCCTGGTCTCCTACCGCCTGGGTCACTGATGTCTACCTAGACCTTATTGGACTACGTGACACCAACTACGGTACATTGCCTGTCCCTCAGCGAGGCCCACGGGCCTGGTCATTCCGTCTGTATCTCGAGACCTGGCCTTCAAGGAGTACGCCTCCAGCCACAGCTGTGATGCTGATGCGTTCCCATCCCCTGTCCCGACCCCTGCGGGGCCCAGCCCTGGCTGTCTGCCTGTGATCTCTGCACCTGATTTAGATGCATCTATCTCTCCTGTCTGGATTATTTTTCTTTGACCAATATTACTCCATTTAAAGAAGTTTACTGCTTCAGCCATTCTTCCAACCTGCTAGCACAGGAAGTGTTCCTTTTATTTTATTATTTATTTTTCAGTACTTAGGAATTCTTTATTTTTCTCTGATAAGTTCAAAGAAAATTATACTATAAAGTAAGCATGCTAGGGATTTCTGCAGTTCATCAGGGCCCTCATGTAGTGGATAAGACAATAAAGAGTCAGAAATTTGCTGCATTTTATTCAAGTTTATTTGGCAAATAGATCAAAATAGCAATCTAATTCACCTTTTATAACAGTTCTAGTTTATCTTGGCAAAAGAGTTGTTACACTTAATTTCTAGTTATGCAGGCCTTAATTTATCACCTGGTTAATGATCTGGAGGTGTAGGAGTATAAACAAAGCCTTTGGAGACAGGTCCATGAAAGTGTGGACTAATTCACCTTTGTTTTATATTTGCAAGTAAAAACTACATCTTACAAAGATATGAAGTTAAAAATTTTGGGTCCCCATGAAATGGCCAATTGAGAAACTTCTTATTTCTTCTCAGACTTTTTTTTAACACACTCAAATTTGAAGTTTGCAATTAATATTACTCATTTTTCATGTGACAATACTGGGTTTCACAGTTAATCAGCTGGTAGTAGATAAATACAGAAATTACCACTAATTATTGCCACTAGGCACAAAGAATAGGAATATACAGAGAAGCGAAAGTGAATGATTAAGTTTATAAAATGTTTTCTTTTTGGGCCGGGGATTTAGCTCAGTGGCTTAAGCACCTGCCTGGCAAGCGCGAGGTCATGAGTTCTATCCCTGGTACCAAACCAAAAAAAAAAAAAAAAGTTTTCTTTTGAAATCTTTACATGTTTGCTGTTAACTTAAAAATATGATTAACTTTATTGATTTTTCACATTGTTTACTTATTTAAACAAAATATTTTTTGTTAAACAAACAAGCTGTTAAAATCTAGGTGAAATATATTAGGTTAAGTACAATGAAATGGGAAATATATATAAACAATGTACATGAGACCCTTTGAATAATCAGCCCCAATTTAAAATAACTTACTAGAAGCTGAAACATGTAAATTATAGGATTTTTTTTCCTGATTCTCCCTTCTTCCTAAAAAAATCATTTAATTAAAGTATAAAACTAAATACATCTTTAGGTCACATAACACTGCTCAATATAAAATAAATCCAAGTCATACTTGAGTTAATACCACTGACTTATATGGTACCCCAAAATTTAGATACCTCAGCATACAGACCTTACTTATGCTGAGTCTTATAAAGTGACATTATTTTATATCTCGGATATATCATAGGCATCATCTGGTCTAAACCTCTGACCTATGAATGAAGAAAGTATTTGAAAACTTTACTCTGTAGTTTCCCAAAGGCCACATTGATTGTTATGGATAGGGCCCGGATTACTGCAGTTTAAGTCTGGGTTGTTTCTAACTTAATGAACTAATTCACTAAAATGACACCCACGAGGCATCAGACACCTGTTTTATCTTTAGAAGCTAATCTTTCAGTTTTCAGATGTTCTCACACTATGTATTTGTGCTTTTATGATTAAATATCATTTCCAGAAGACTAAGAATATATTTTTCATGTTATTTGATTGACATTCTTGCTGGGTGAGGCTACGGAAGCTTAACTGAGGTTTCCAAGTGCAGATTCGGTGGATTTTGCTTTCATTAGTACTTTCTAACATGTGTGAAGAATTAATTACCCAGTGTGCTCCCGATGGGACGTCAGTCTGCTCAGAGGCTTTGCTCAGGCACTCATGGGGTCATATTTAGTGTGTTCTCATGAGTGAGAAGACATAGCCTGAGAAGCAGAGGAAAAAGATGTTTCCATACTTCAGTCCTCTTTCCTGATGGAGAATTAACATAAAAATAATGCCAACTATGGAAATTTATATGAACTAAATAGCAATATGGCTTGTTTTATATGGGTTTGGTTATGACAGCCAAAATATACCTACCTATAATATTTACCCGTGAGAATTCTTTAAACTAATAGTATTGGTTCTTTGTAAATTAAGACTGGAAACAAAAGAAATATTTTACTAGACTTGGTATATAGGAATGATTATCTTCCAGAGGCAAGGGAAAATAGATTTGACTAAGAAAATTTTTTAAAAAAATTATGTGATAGATTGAAAAAGGAGAAAGCAATAAGTACCAAGGCTCCAGTGCAAGGAGAGTGATGATACCTTGTGTTCACAGGAATAGAAAAGAGAAGAATATTTGCTTGGAAAACAGAAAACTCCACAGCGTCTGAAAAATCAAAGGCAGCTTCAATTAGTATGGTAATTTGGAAGCAATTGCTTTTTGCTGAGTTGTTCTTTTGCCTCCTTATGTTTGGACCAGTATAAAATGTCTTATTAAATTAAAATGATTTTAAAAGAATATATTGAATTATAATTAGTATAATTACAATATAACGTATCTCTAATCTGTTTATTCCATGCCAGTGTTACCAAAGGAGGAGAGAGAGAAGGGGTAATTAATGCGAACTTTGCCTGTGACCGAATCATATGTGAAGATTCCATTTTAATATTTTATATGTGTTTCATTAATAAATGAGAGAAAAATCGATGGAAGACTTAGAACAGTCTACTTTCTTCCTATTTCCTGAGGATTTAACATTGTTTCTATGAAAGGAAAAAATCAAATTCTTCCACACACCCTCGGGGATTCATCTCCCGCCCCCGTGCGTGCGCAAAGCAAGCAGGCGCTTAGGGCATCGGCAGAGGGCTGAGGGGGAGCAGGTAGGAGTTTTTCTCATTGATCGGCAAATCTCAAGTGTTTTTCTCTTAGAACAACAGGTGTTTATTTTCTGTTCTTTATTATTATTTTGGACTTGAAGAGAGTTTACCACCTGACATGCATAGTGGTCAGCGCTGTTTGTAACTAGATGATTTTTATAGCTTCACAGACTAAAGTCAAATTACAGGAACTAGCCATGCTCTGAGGAAGAAATGAACTGTTAGAGGAAAAAATAGCTCTAAGTCCCACAAATACAAGGAATAGGTAAGGGAGAAAGAACGAAATATTAATAGCACCTGTTTTGACTGCTAGCATTAATTTTACGTATATAAATATATGGTCTCTGCTAACATTTTTGCACAATTCCTCATTTTTCTGATAACTATATGATACATTTTTCCTTCTCCTTCTTCTCCTCCTCCTCTCCCTCCTCCCCTCCTCCTCCTCTTCTCTTCCTCCTCCTCCTCCTCCTCTTTCTTCTTCTTTTTGGTCTTTTTGAGACAAGGTCTCCCCAGGAAGTTCAGGCTGGTCTTGAGCTCACTTTGTAGCCCAGGTTGGTCTTGAAATCACAACGATCCTCCTGCCTCAGCCTCCCAAAGGCTGGGATTACGGGCATGTGCCACCATGCCTGGCCGATACTTTTATTCTTTTGTATCTGTGCTAATATTCTATTAACATTTAAACTAAGAGATCTATTTTATCTACCTCATCTATCTTAAATTAATTGACAGGCTGCTCCTCTCTCTAAGTGTTTCACACACCTTAATATTTCGAAGAAGAAGCTTGAGCCATCACAAAAGCCAAATGACACACTGGCTGCTGCTCACAAACACCTTGTTTAGAGGAGCATGGCGATCCCCCTTCCTGTGTGCTTGCGTGGGTCTAGCCTTCCTTCCAATGACTAATGCATTCAGATCTTCATCTATATTTGTTTTTTTAATTTTGTTGGTCCATGTTTGCAGCACATATGGTAACATCCATCATCAAGAGTGGGTGCACTTACATAACGCATTTTAATTCTTTTTGCCTCCCTTTGCCTCCCCTCCCCCGACTCAGATGTTGATACTTATGTTAAAACCCGTCACAGACCCTTTAAATCTGCACTGATGTTATAATGATATGCTAAAATTTTCTAAATATGTTTGAATTCTTCTACATCTTGGGACTTCTCTCCAGAAGAGCTGATGGCTGTTCTGCTATTGCTGGCCCTGAGGTGAGCCTGGTCACAAAATGAGGCAGGAGAAGTACCATTAACCATCTTGGGTGAGCTTTCAGGAAAGTAGCTTCAATTAGCTTTCAGCAATTAGCAGTAATTAGCACCATGTAGGCAAGGAGCTCACTCTTCGGCAGGTAATTACACATACGTTATATCAACATTATGACACCATTTCAAATATCATATTTTCATCTTCTTATTTCTTTTATTTCTTGGTCTGTTTCCTCTAATTTTCTGGTTATATTGTGGACTTTTACCTAGAACCTGAGTTTTTGATCCTAATAAGTATATAATTAAAAAATGTTTAATGGTCTTCTGTAAAGGAATGCATCATTTTAAGCAAATTAATTTTTGTGCATATTTCTTGAGATCTTGTAATATACTTAATGAATCCAAATACTTGGAAATAAAAGCCAGAAATGACCTGTTACGCTGTTCTTTCTTCCCCTTGAGAGTTCAGTACAGATGTGCTCCCTCTACCACTCTTACAGTAGTAACAAAGTGTTTGCATTTAGGCTTTTTATTTCCACCAAATTGTAATAATTTTATCTGCATAGTATATATTTTATTCTCACAATTACATGTGGTACTGCTGTGAAATACATGTATTAAGGAGTGCCACCGCTAAGTCTGTTGGCAAGCAGCCTCTGAATACATCTACCTTCTCTAAGAATGATACATCCAGGGAAAATAATACAGGGAATTGGAAGATGCTCCGGGAATGTATAAGCTCTCAGGAGCTGTACCTGGAGGGGAAAGGGTGCCTGCCTTCTCTTCTAGAGTGCCTGTTTTTCTATTTCCCTGCCTGTATGGGGTCTCAACAAAGATGTTGTGATTGCCCTTTGTATTTTTAGGGGGAAATTAATGTACAGTATATCCTTTCCATAATGTGTAAACGCTTTAGAAGTAGTTGTGTAATTTCTTTACTCTTATTACTGAGATAACATTTGAAGAGTGTGACTGTGGTTGTGTGACAGGTAAACCAGCAGGCTGTCCAGCGTGACCCTTCCCCCACCCCCTTCTGCAGAGGGGACAGCAGGCTGCCCTGCACTCACCACACGCCTGACTGTTGCATGGAGTGACAGACAGGCTGGAACCGCGAGGACACCAGGGGCAGCAGTGGCCGTGGTGGAGATGATGATGCTGGGTGGTGATGAATGGTGGTGGCCACGGTGAGGAAGATTACAGGAAATCTTTTTTTGCTGATCTTTTCCCCCCAGGCTCACATTCACATACCTGTTCAGACGTTTCATTCTTCACTTGAGTAGTTGAAAGGGAGAGGGGAAGGGGACTGGGAGGGTGTGCTACTGGAGGACTCTCAACAGCAAGGGACGTCGGGCCCAAAGGAGGTCTCTGCCCCATCTTCTGGCTTGGCCTCCTTACAGTAACATGACAACTGCTGTTAAACTGAGTTAAACTGTTGATGAAATTATTGGAGATAGCTCCTTGGACGTTCACTAATCCTATTCTGAAATGGAATCTCTGGCTCTGCGTGTTACTTCAGGAAGTAATTCAGCATTTATGAATTTATAACTCATTTATGACTCCAGTTTATAACTCATAAGAACTGAGCCACTGCAGCCGAAGGAGTTGGGTTCTTCTCAGGAGACCAAGAGGTAGACGCTCTGGGATCTCAGTGCGAAGTAGTGTTTACAGATAATTTTAGGATACGGAAGTCACTGATGATTGGTAGAATTCTAGGAGCTGCTTATAGCACAGCTAGAATCTGCCAGTCTCATGATTGGTAGGATTCTCTTTGTGCTCAATTTCCTCCTCAAAAGACATGATCTTACCTCATATGTTAGTTATAAAATTAAGAAATTCACACATCTAACTGTGTACTGTGTTATGTATAGTTCATGACAACTCAATATATGTGAATTACTCTGTAGTATTAGTATTTGCCACCAATTTCTGCATACCAAAGAGTTTTCTAAGAACTTCATAATCCTCAGTTGTTGTTGCCAGTAACAGTTCCAACCATGCACGAAGGAACTGAATCACAAGTGCAATAATTTCCTAAAGCCAAAAACTTGATACATGGTGTGATAGATTCAAACATACCTAGGCATGTGATTTCACAAGTCTCTACAGATAGGAAGTAAAATTACATGTTGAAAATATGATTTTATAGAGGGAAGATGATCTTACACCTGTATTCTTCTGGCATGTCATTTTATTGCATCAAACGCCAGTATAAATCCAAGATTGGTGCTGTGGTTTGTGTCTGGGCGTCC
>PVJX010012850.1:0-49027 GCA_004027295.1 Dolichotis patagonum | reverse complement strand
ATCCATTGCTTCACCAAAACAAGCACCTACAAGCTCATCTCTCTTTTGTTGACCCACTTATTCATTTTATTGGGTCATCCCTAAAATATCTATTGAATTCACAATGACGTATACAATGTGCTGGGCGCTTTGGATATAATGACAAAGTGAAAAAATGCTTGTGTCCTGCGACCTCATGGTCCAGGTAATAAGGACATAAAATTAAAAATCATTTAGTCAATTGTACTTTTTGCTTCTGTGAAGAATATAAACTGATAGCAATACATATAATGGGAGTCCAGGATTTGATGTCTGTTAGGGTGATGGAAAGGAAGGTGATAGAATAATCACATTGAGTTGTGTGTGTATGTGTGTGTGTTAAAGACAGACTGTGAATGACTTACTATAAGAAAAACTGTGAAAAGTATGTGAAGTATAGATAATAATCAGTGAAATAAGCTTAGCAGACAAAGAAGTAAAGTGTATCCATCCAAGAAAAGGTAAAATGAACATGCAGATTAAGACTGAGAGGTTGTTGAAGATCTTAGTCTCTGTCACATGTGAAGACTTCATTTTTAAAAATTATCCATGTCTTTGTTATATTTATATTGGAAAATAGAAACTATGAATTTTATGTATGAAGAAAGGATCTGGTTGCAGCAATTAGTATAATTTTTAAAAAGATCGACAAAAAGATTGTTATTTAATCACAAAGCCTTTTACTTTTAATAATGCCAATTACAATTTGTTTCAAATTAAAGGAAAAAGAAAATACTGTAACAACAATGACATCCTAAAGTTCTGTTCAATTATCGTAGGCATCCCTGTTCAAATGGCTCTACAGTAACAATAAGCATGAGATTTGCATTCATACGTAGTAACAAATTCAAACTAATAACTAGTGAGATATGTGTGTTTTTAACTGAAATTATATGTACTGGCAAATTTCTATGATCATACTGAGTACTTGTATTGTCATTTATAGGACTTTGATAGAAATATAAATATTAAAGTTGTTGCTAGTGAAGGCTGAAGCAATCCTTATTACACAGTGGCATAAAATTTGGCTGAATTGTATTTAACTTGACTAAAGTCAGGGCTGGGATTATAGCTCAGTGGCAAAAGTGCCTTTCTGGCAAGCAAAACGTCAGGAGTTCGATCTCTGGTACAAAAACAAAACAAAACCAAAAAAACAAACAAAAACAAAGCATGACAGAAGTCAGTTTTCACTAGAAAGTAGGTTTTGTAGTAATATCCACAAACATTTAGGCAAGGGAATTTCCAGCTAAAGTGATGAAGACATGACTTGGTTTCTCCTTGTCCCTATAGGAAAATGTAAGGAAAGATAAAGTAATAGAAAGACTTAGGCAAAAAGGAAATAGCACCTGATATTCTAAGAGACTCTTTAGCTAGATTAAAAGGAAGCTGAAATTAAGGCACTCACCTTTAGGAAAATATGTTCTAAAATAGTACCTACAGGTGTGGCTGGACGGCATTTTGCTAAAGAGACTAAGTATGTGACACATGGATGCAGTCACCTATTTCAGGACGCCATGAGGAAAGAAGTGATCTGTAGAGGACTCTCCCAGAAGTACTGTGTGGAGGATACTCCTGTTTAATGATGAGAATTTTCTTGAAATATACAGAAGAATCATATAGTTTTTAATAATGTTGTAATTGCAGGAAAACTCCCACTCTTGTCTGAAAGGGACAGAAATGAGATGAAGTGAAAGAAGACTGTCAGACTTCTGAAATTCTCCAGGCCAAAAATTGTGCTAAGAGAACTTGTGGCTATAAACATGCAGTCCCTTCAGGAAAGGGAAAGAATGACTGCGAGAGGAGATCCGATGGAATAGGCAAGTGGCTCTCAAGGCACAGGCATGGAGGCTAGATGATTGAGCCACAGAAAAAAATTCTTAGTTTCTAAGCCTAATAGGGACCCTTTTCATGAGTGAGCTGGTGGAAGCCATGTGGGTCCCAGGAGGAGAAACAAGAAGCCAATTTGCCCTTCCTCTGAGCCCACCATCATATGGTTGGGAGACTACAACACCCTCATCCTTGAAAGCAACTGACTGATTTGGAAGAATGCAGGCTGAGTTTTTAGCAACTGAAGTACAAAAACAACTTAATGCTATATTGTTTGATTGTAGGCCTATAGCTGGTACTCTAATCATCTATTGAGAGGATCACAATATGCAATATAGCAAATGCAGGGGGTTTCCTTCTGTCTTATCTTTGAAGTCCAATATTGTTCTCACTTATTTTGTTCCTTTTTATTGTTCCATTTTATTCAGTTTTCCATTTTGATTGGTTTTATTCTGTTCTGTTTTATTTGATTTTGTTATGTCTAATGGTATGGGCAACAATTTTGAAAATAAAAATAGGTGCTATGTCCTGTTTTGAGGTTGTGCATCACTTTCACTGTTCTGTTTTGATGGAATTGTTTCTATTTTATTTTGTTTTGTTTTATTATCTTTAAAATAAAATTTTAAAAATAACCCTAATAAAAACTCCCTTGCTCTATTTCAAACTTGCTTGGGACTGGAAATCCCATTTTTCAAACCAATTTAGCGTTTTAAGAATGGAATGTTTCTCAATGCCTCTTCTAAAATCGTATTTTGGATGCAGTTAACTCATTTTTTAGTTTCATAGGCCCACAGATGGAGAGGAATTTTCCCAAGTGTGAGCCACATTGAAAGTTTCTCTAATAGCTCATTTTTATATGATGAGGTTTGGGACTTTTGAACCTGATAATATTAGGTGAGATTTTTCAGTTCAAAATTAATGCTGCAATGAGCTGAGATTTTGGGGAAGGCTAGAGATGAAATGAATGCGTGTCATAGAGAGGATGAATGTGAATATTTGGTAGTAAGGAGCAGCAGACTAGATAAGGTTGTGATAGTTTCCAAAAAGATGCATGTACTAATTTCAAGTGTCTATGACTATTACATTTGTGGACTAAGGGTCTTTGCAGATATAATAAAAAAAATCTTAGGTAATGAGCTCATGCTGGGTTATCTGGGTCAGTGCTAAAGCCTAAGACAAATTTTATTAGAAAAGAAAAGGATATTTGAAACAGACAGAAGAGCAAGACACAAAGTGACCATGAAAGCAGAAAGAGAATGAGTCAGAACATGAAGGTGGCCACTGCAAGAGACGAGAAGAAAAGAACAGATTTTTCCCTAGAGGCACCAGATGGAGCATGGTCCTGCTGATGCCTTGCTTTAGTATTTCTGGTCCTCTGAATCAAAACACAATGAATTTCTGTTGTCCTAAGTTCCTAAGTGTGTGGTAATTTATTTTGGTAGCTGCAGCATACTAGCAAACTTCTCTCTATTATCATAGTTTTCAATCTGATATCTAAAAAGGGAAAATTCTTTTCAAGTCAGAATTTGTAGTCATAAAACTTAAAATTTTATTCCATTTAGTCACAAAGATGTCTGGGAATACAGAGACAAGCAGATATATCTGGTAATACCCTTTACAAAAGGAGCCATAACTAGCTAAGTTCTGTGGATCCAAAAGACTGCCTCTTCCTCTGCAGACAGCAGTTCTGGTAGAGGCATCAAGACGCCTCTGTAACAAGTAGTACAATGTATAAGAAACTGCCTGGAATCTGAGTCTTGCAGAAGAATGTTTTTTCTTTAGAAAAACATACTTTACTGGAAAAACCCATGTCACTTATGTGTAAGTCTCAGACCTATTAGAAAAGGATTATGGGATGTTCAATAGAGTGAAACACTGCAGAATATATGTTTCCAGTGTTTTATATAACCTGTAATTCTGTATTATACATCATTTAAATTAAGTAAATGTGGGTAGCATTGTAGATTATAGATTTTATGCAACTACTGAAAAGAAATGCAAGCTGGATATGGCGTGGACTGCAATCTCAGCACTTGGGAGGTTGAGGCAGGAGCATAGTAAGATCCTGTCTCTAAAATTAATTAATTAATTAATTATATTTCAAAAATGCAGACCAGACAAATTTGCAAGTTTACAAAATGTGTTCTGTAAAGTCCTGGAGATTGTATGTGTTGAGGTAGGAGTTAGGGTAGGGAAGATACAAGTGCAGACCTTACTCTTCTCTGCTTTATTTATAGCACTTCTATGATTTATTGAGTATTTACTGGTTTATTGGTTTTGCATCATATTTCTTTCTACAAATTATATCTATATCACATTGAAAAAATAAAACTAAAATTATACTGTAAGTATTCAATTCAAAATATTCACCTTCTAAGGCAAGAGCAGGATACTGTGAAACAGTCATTTTTGTAATTCTGAGTTTTTCATCTTCTGAGAATGTGGCAGAATTGAAATTACATTTTTAATGAATTTAATGAATTATTTTTAATGAATTTAATGAATTATTCTTAATGAATTTAGTGAACAAAACAAATACAAAAACATTTTAGTATGCTAGTTTGTTGTTCTGCTTTTTGCCCAATTGAGTAACACATGGGTATATGCTGTATTTTCTGGTAAAAGATTTTCTTGAGGTTAAAGTAATGTTGAAGTTGTTACATATTATTAATGATGTCCATCTGATTTTGAATGTAGGCTGTGCTATGACTATTTTACACTAAACACTTTATTTTCAAAATTTGTGTTTGTTTTGTAGTCTTTTCAATTATTTCTCCTTTAAAATTTTTACTTTTATTAGTACCCGTTTGCAGTACATAATGACTACATTTCTTGTGGGTAGTTGGTATGTGTACATAACACATCTTGATTGTTTTTTATAGTCTTTTGACCTTCTTTCTTTCACCCAAGGGGAGTAAGAGATGGCAGTGCTTTGACTTCAGTGTGATATTTTCCCTAAAGTTTTGTGTGTTTGAAAGTTGATGTAACGGTGATGAGAATGTAGAAATAGTAAGAGGTGGAGTTTAGTGGATGGTAATCAGGTTATGAAAGCTCCTTCCACGTGAGTCTATTAATGCTGTCCTCTGAGAGTGTATCTAGGCCTGTGGAACACAATGCCTGTCTGAGAAAATAGTTACAAAGCAAGTTTGGCTAGCTCAGCTCACTTACTTGTACATGTGTGACCTGTTAACTTTCCTCTTTTTAACCATCAAGCGATGCAGTCAGAAGGCCCGTTGTAGGATTCCAGTTCCATGATGTTTGTCCCATGTAGACACTAGAACTGAGAGGCAAATAAACTTGTTTTCTTTATACATCACCAAGCACCATGCATTTTGGTGTAACCAGAAAAAGCAGACTAAGATAGGATGTCTTATCCTGTTTAGGTGGCTAATGCAAACTACAGTAGATTGTCATTACAATGAACAAAAGTATTTCTAGCATTTCTTGACTCTGGAAAGTACAACATCAGTGCACTTGTGAATTCATTGTATGATAAAGGAATACTTCTTAGTGAAAGGGCACCAAATCTCTGGGTGAAGACAGGAGACAATTAAAGGGTACAGCCTGTTAGCGGATGCAGCTTAACTGGCCCCTCAAGCTTTCGTAGCAGCAGGAAAGCAAAAGCCAGACACAAAGACATCAGTGTACTTTACCAAGACCTACAGTGCCCACTGAGATGTTCTGGGTTTTCACAACTCCACTCCAAAATGTACCTGTTGTGCCCCCTGGACGGCTGCTCTGGCCCAAGCACCCATGCCCCCCCACTGTGGTTTCCAGGCTTATAAACCCATGACTCTCTCCCTTTGGGCCACTCTCTGTCTGCAAGACAACCCCTCCCATGTGCCAAATAAACTTCTTCTTGATGGCAGAGTGTCTCCATCGTCTTTGCGTGGGTTATGGTCTCCCTTTCCTTTCACTTAGTTCATAGCTGACAAGAAGGTAAGTTCCCTTTTACAAAAGCATGAATCTGTCTTATGAAAGACTCCGTGAGCAAAACCACATTACTTCCCATAAGCCTTACCTTGAATTTGGTTAGAATTTGAGCATATAAATGGTAGGGGGTTCCAAGGATTTGAATATATGAATTTGAGGGGTTTCATAAACATTAATTTATATTAAATACATAACCCATCACCAAATTTATGTCTGACATGCACAGTATATTTGTTATGTTGCTGCAGTTCCAAAATTCACAAATTACTCAAAATCTATCAGTGTAAAATTCTAAAGTCCAAAGTCTCATCTAAGTCAGCTGTGAGAGTTAAAGTTTTCTATACCTCTGAGCCTATGAAGTAAAACAAGTTACATTTTTGAAAAATACAGTGGTTGGACAAGCAGAGGACAGACACTCCCATTTGGAAACAGAGCACCATGAAAGAAGGTAGGAGTGACATTCCAGAACTTAACAGGGCAAATGATGTTAAAACTAAAACAATCATCTTTTTTCCCACACTCTGTCATGTGGATACACTAGGAAGAGACTCACCATCTGCACATGCTTCAGGATAATTTGGGTGGACAAATCAGATCCCAAAGGTTTTCAGCTTCTGGCATGCTTCTTGTTTGAAGGAACATCAGTAATGATTTCATCTTTGCTTAAACAAGATACTTCTGCCCAAGCCTCACAGTGCCTGGTAATATTAAGAGTTGCTTTAGTTGCATCATTCCTTGTGGTATATATCAAGTAAGACAAGCAGGTTCAGGGGAGATGACTTACCCCCCACTCTTCATGACCTTTACAATGATGTTTTCAAGCTTAAAATAAATCTACTTTTTTATCATAATGTTATTTCAGTAATTCAGTTGATTCTGCAATCAATATGTCAACCTCTCTGGAAGTTACTGACATGTACTATATTGTCATATTCATCAATCAAGTTATAGGGACATTGAAAATAAATTCCCCCCTAGATAGTCACAAAGCTAAGGGAAAAGGCCAGAGGAAAGGAGAAACAAATTAGATAACAAAAATCAGATGGGTTTAAGAAGGATAGTTCTAGAGGTTACTAGTCAAAGAATGTTATATAATAGTTTTTTGATTTGCTCAATAATGTTAAAAATTATATCATCTCTGGTGACAAGCTTATCTTAATATGTCTACTCCATTTTATGTTTTAACTGTAAGATGTTAAAAAACTATGGTGATAAAGGGACCCAGCTGGCACCAAATTCTTATGAACTTACATTGTATTGCTCTAGAGTTTTCACTTTTATCTTTTCAATTAATATCTTTGTATCTTATGCAAGATTAAATTATCAAGTAAAAATAAATGTGTGACCATCACCATCTAATAATATGAAGGAGCAGAGTAACTTAAAAATATCAAGACTTCCTTTGTCCATTTCAGCATTTCAAAGGAAATCCAATCCACCCTAAGGCAACTCCATTAGGAATAGTTTTAATTAGAAGGGGTAAGGCAGTTTAATGATCAGAGTAAACACACATTAGCAAAGAGGTTACTAAAAATGGGTTTTTTTCTTCATCAGCTGAACAGAGAAAACTTTTACGAAAAAGAAGAGAAAACAGAAGTTTCTTTTGATGAGAAGATACTGGGAAATCAAAGAAATATTGGTAAAGACCTGGGATGGTGATTATTAAATGTTCTTTAAAAAATTTTCTTAAAATATTTTTAGCCACAGACCCTTTGAAGTTCATAAGAAACTATGATCATTTATCCTACCAGTTTAGTTTCTTATATTCCCTCTTCATCTATCCATGTCATCAACACAGAGGTAGCCACTAAAAGTGTTTAATGTATGCATTGGTGCCTGTAGGTGTCCTTAAAAAATATGATACAGTTTTTCTGGTGCAGATTTAATCCATGTAAACAACAATGAGGAAACTTTCTTACTCTTTCTCTGCATTAAACATTGCCTTGTAAGTTATTTGTTTTACTGCATATAATACTCATTCCTTATTTCTACTGCATCATATCATGCAGAAAGAATCTACTGAATTTGATTTATTACTTTTGCAAGCCATCTAGGTTTTTCTGCCCATCACCAGCAGCTCAAATGATCTCAATTTCTAATTTATGCTAGTATCATAACATAATATTATATTATGATATATAGCATATAAATGATAACATGTAAATATGTAATTTATATACCATAATATATATTTATATATATTATTTCATATTTATTTCAATGCTTATTTTTTATGATTACTGAAAGCTTAGAATGTAGTTTTAGATACAAGCTCATATTTAAAATATTAATTATTATACTGATTTTTCTATCAAGGGTGATGTGTTTTGTTGTTATTGTTAATTTGAAGACATAATTTTTATACTCCACATAGACACTGGTCTTAGATGTTGAAAAAAATATATTCCTCCAGTGTTAATTGTGTCTATATTTCTAACCATACAAGAAATAGGTAAATTTTTTGACAAGTTTATATTTTTTGTATATCAGTTATTATTTTTTATTATTTATAAACTTAGAATTACTTCCTCTTGGAAACAATTTCCTTTTACCCACAAGACTTTACTTTCTTTGGATACATTTTCCACTTCTCTGGCTAGTCCTCAGGCTCTTTCCTGTTTTCTTTTTTAAGCTTTTTAGTTCTACCTCCAGTTCATCTTGAACTTCCATTTTCATTCTTTTATGTTCTATCTTCACACACTGCAGTAACACCACTAACCTTTGCATGATTATAATCCCCAAGTTTCTACTCCCATCCAAAATCCTACTGTAATTGCAGAATGGTACATTCAGGACCCCACAGAGTCATGCATAGGTCGGGTTTCAGCTAGCAAAATAGGATTAGAAACAGTCAGCAAGAGCTTTGTTGTTGGGAATTGGCTATTGTGGTGGTAGTGACTGGATAGGAAAGTCATAAACATATGACAGGATTCAAGTCCATGCAAGGGCTGAAACTTCTTTTTTGGAAGCAATTATTATTATGTTTTAAATAAAAGTCACCATTTTGTTTTTTAACTGATACAACCAAAACTGCTCGGATTATAAGAGATCACCTCCCTTACTTAGAATCACCTGATTATGGATTTATATCACCTCTACAAATATATACACAAAAATGCATGTGTCCCTCAATATTTCTGGAAAAATTGGCGCCAGGCTTTCCCACAGATATCAAAATGCATGGATGCTCAGGTCTCTTATATACAATGACACTGTGTTTGTCTATAACTTGTATACATTCTCCTATATACTTTAAATCATCTCTGGGTTACTTATTACATAATTCAGTACAAATGCAATGCAAATAATTGTAATAATCAGTTATTTATGAAATAATGGCAGAAAACAATGTCTGTGCACATTTGGTACAGATACAATTTTATTTTCTGAATACTTTTCATGCAATATTGATTAAAACCTCAGAGGCAGAAGAAGGTCCACTACACTTAGATGAATGTTTGACTGACTAACAGAAAGGTATCTTAGTCAGATTGAAAAATAAAAGGATAGGACACATCTAAAACCAAGCTCCCCCTTTCTTTTCCACAATTCTCCTGCCCCTCCTCGTATAGCCTATGTCATCTACATTTATGTCAGTTCCACTTTACCAGTTTTTCTTGTCAGAAACTGTAGTATACCCATCAATCATTTTGTTATTTTACACCTTACTTCTAATTCACTAGTAAAAACTGTTAGTTCTGTTTACCAGATATATCTAAAAGTGAAAAATTTCTACCAGTAATACTGACAGATTGTTCATGTCATTGTCAGCTGTTTTGATATTTACTATAATGACCTTAGCATAGGTCCTTGAGTCTTCCGCATGGTGCTGCTACGTTTCGATCCATACAGCAAACTGCACAGAGATTCCATAAAGAGGAAGCAGTGACTTCGTACTCACAAAAACTAAAATTAGGAACATAAATATTTAATACATGAAAGGATATCTTTTACCCTTTGGAATATTTTTAGCCACAGAAAGAAACTATCATATGTGTAATATTTTCCTATATTATTCAAATTTAATATAATTTTAACTAAGAAGAAAAACAGCATCATACGTATATAGTAAATGCATATAGCTTTTACTAGTCAAATAACTTTAGATAGCATCATAGTTAAACCTGTAATAATAGCACAGAGCATGTATCCTTATTACCAGTTTCATTCAAGAAAATTGAGGCATAGACAGATAAGCATTTTGAATGAACTCACAACATTACATTACTTATAGTAGGCCTACATTCTTGTTTGCTAAGATGAACAGGATAAGATTCTATAAGGTAAAATTGCTAGAAATGATTTAGATCTTCCAATCTAGTTAAAATTTATAACAACATATGTATTAATCTACATACAACATGAAGGTTTCAGGAAGACAGATAAGAATATGTAATTTTTTGTGGAAATAATTTGCTACAAAATGACCAAGTAACGAGCTATATAAATTGCTTTAAATATCTTAGAAAGTACACTTAAAAATGTCTGGGACTTCCGCAGAGTTCAAAATTCACTGAAGGAATCAAAGATTTATGTATGTAAAATGCTTTAGGCACATCAGTTCACAAACAGAATCTAAGGAGTCCTTATTTCTAATCAAATAACAAACTCAAATACAATTATTGCCACTTTTTCCTCCTTCTACTTCTTCTAAGACCATGATATCTGAGTCAACACACCTTAGTGAGAGGGAATTTTCAGAAATATATATTCAAATAATGAATAATGTACATTAAAATGTTGCTTATCCATGACTGTGGGTTTTAACACAATACTTTCAACATATTTTAACCTACAAATGAATAAAACCAAACAAATCTTGAAACTAAGGGAGCCTGGAAGACAAATCCATTTTCTGTTTTATTTTGAATGAAGTATTCCTGAAACATGGCCACACTCATTCATTTACACATTGTCTGGTGGCTGCAGTCACAGAAGGGAAGACAACATAGCTTGTAAAACTGAAAAGAATCACTGGCTCTTTCCAGAAAAAGTGGCTAACTTCTTACTTAAAGTAAGCCCTTGCGAATTCTAACGTAAGGTTTACAATGAGATGGCTCAATGAAACATTTCTAAATTGTTCTGCTTTCTTCCTACTATTGTTTGAAAGTGTCACATTGTCTTTGAGGTGAACGTGTCATGGATCCATACCACCAAAACTCCCCTCAGTGGCACAGAATTTATTACGTCACCTTACAAAGGCTCACTTTTACATAGTGAACCTACTGAAAAACATTTGACACAAGTTGAAAGCCAAACTTTGAGGTTTTAGAGCCCTGTGGGAATCATTTATTTGATTCATTGGCTGTTAAACAGATGTCCTCACATTAGGATTTCAGGGTCCATAAAATGTGATAAGATCTGGGAATGCCTCTAAAAGAGAGACCATAAACGTAATCTGATTTCACATGAGTTTCACTGTGGGTTCTTTTCTATACTGTGTGCACATCTCTTAGTCTTTTTTTTTTAACATGTGCGTTTGCTGCTCATGTAAAGCTCTAGCCATTTCTTAACTGTCAGATACAAAAATTAGCAAGCACAGATGCATTTATTTTATGGCTTAGAAACAATATTGAAGTATTAAAATAATCTACAAAGACTATATATTTTTCCTCTTGTAAAATAGAAGTAAAAAGTGTACCTGATTTTTGCTGCACAAAATTTTATGACTGTCCAGTGGTGCACAAGTAAGATGTATTCAGGAACAAGTTATACTTTGAATTTTGACCTTTTCCTTGGCTAGAGAAATGTTGTCCAATCCATTTTTGAAACATCAGACAGTAGCAGTGAGGCACAGTCTCCAGCCAGCCACATAATCACAAGGGGAAAAAATGCTTTTTGTGTATCGTGCTGTAAACCGCAGTGTGCTCTAGGACAGGTGCACTATATGCATTTCAGACTGTAATGTTTTAGAGGTAAAATGTCCCCAAAAGCATCCTATGTCTGCAAGGTTACTGGATCTTTGGATGTTTGGATACTATTCTCCCAAAATAATGTGCCATTAAGAGGTAGTACCTGTAAGGAAAGTGGGTCTGGAGAAGTATATCTCCCTCCTACATGCCTCCCTGCTCTCCGTGCTTCCCAGCAGCCCTGCACTGAGCATCATTTTCTTTCCCATTCCCCTCTGCCTTCCTGTTTCTGCCTTGGACACAGCTGACTGACCATTCACTAGAACTGTGAGCCAAAATAAACCTCTCCTTCGGTCAATTTCAGGTGTTGTGTATTTTGTTCCAGCAACAAAAAAGTGACTAAGACACTAACTTAGAACATTTTCAACATATCATTGACTAGCATATTACCCTACTATAAGGAAAGGAATGTCTAGCATTCAGAAAATAAGCTTCTATTTAGGTGATAGTTCCATATTCATGTATATATGTATATGTATTAGATAGATTAGATAGATTTTTGGTCTGAATTTTGTTTCACAAAATTCATTTGATAAAATTCTAATTCCCAAAAGTAATGTTTCCTGGAGGTAAGAGCTTCTGAGGTTAGATCATAAGGCCTAAGTGCCACTTTAAATTAGGTCCTGAAATGTTTATTCTTCCTTCCAATATGTAAGAAGAAAGTGAGAAGCATCAGTGTGAAATGTAGAAGAGGATCTTCACAGAATCCAACAATGAAGGAAACTCACCTCAGACTATGCAGTCTTCAGAACTGTGAAAAATGAACTTACATTATTCATAAATTCTTTACAGAGAGATATTTCACTGTAGCAGCATGAAGATAGTAGCAACATAGTATATAATTTCTAAACAGTTGTTACATTATATAAACTTTATATGTATGATGGAAAATTATTGGATATTCAGTTGTTTTTAAGGTTTTTCTTAGATGAAACAATTTAAAAGATGTGCATTCCCCAGGATCATTTCATTAAAAAAAAATTTTAGTTTGTTGTTAAAGCACATGTCTAGGTCTAAAAATTTTAAGTATCTATAAACTTACAGAATAATTAAATTGGAAATCCATTGATTTATTAAACAGTCCCTTAAAAGGTACAAAGTAGTAAACTTCCTACTAGTAAGTTAGGGTACAAATTGAGCAGAAAATAACTTCAAAAAATTATAGTATCTGTAGTGGGGTCTGACTTCAGTTTTCACACTGAATTATATACTCAGTTTCATTTATTTTATTTTATTCACTTTTTAAATTTTGAGACAGGGTTTTGTTATAAGTTGCACAGGCTGGGTGCAAACTTGCAATCCTCTCGTTTTGGCTACCTACAGTGCTGAACTTATAAGGATATGTGGTTGCAATTTGAAGTAATAGAACCTGTTAAAATAATGATATTGAAAGCAATAATCATCGAAAAATATAGGCATATCTGCCTAAACTGTATTTAGAGTATTATTCATTGATTTAAATACTTTTGCTTTTAGAAAATTATGGCAAAATATTGGTCTGCTGCCAAGATGGTTGAAGAGTGATGCCTGGTACATAGCTCTCCCATAGAGAAGAGCCAAGTCAAAAAAGAAAAAGACTTTATTTCCAGAAGAGAGATTGAGGGAGAACTCTGGCCATCAGCAAGGAAGTCATGTAAAACCGAAACAGCACAGAGTTGGAAAGGCAAGCTACAAAAAAAGAACAATGTAAATTGCACCTTCACCCCAGGTTCCCACAACACTGGGGAGATGTAAGAAGGAAATTGCCAGCAACTCCAACCATAAAAGCAACTAGCAAATCTAATTTCAAAAGAAGTCCAAGTTTTTATACACATCCAGTCTGAGGAACAAGCTTGTCTAAGAGAGATTGCCTGCTCCAATAAAGAAACACACATTTGGCCCCTACAAGCCCCAGAATTCAAGGAGTTATAACAGCTGCTGCTGGATATCCTTGTAACTCGGGCTGACGCTGATGCTGCATGCAACGTTGGGCTGGTGCACAGTTCCCACAATAGAAGAGAATCGCTTCACAATCATATAGCTTCAGAACTAGAGGCTGCTTTAAGTCTGAGTCCCATGAACACTGCTCCTTGGGAATTAGTAAGGGCTTCTCACCAGTGCGTAGCACGGGGACTGCAGCTGCTGGTGCAATATCCTGGATTCTCCTACCCCTACCTATCAAGAATTGGGGAAATTATTCCAAGAACGTAGCCATTTATGGTTCCAAACTCTGGCACCACCTGAACGCATTGTAGAAGACATAAGGAAGATCTTTTCTACAAACCATCCACTTGGGATCACAAATGCGAGAGTGAAAAGTCCTGGTACTAGATGTGATTTTTACCTGGAACCTGAAGAAGTTGCTATCTTGGACTTACAGCTTCAGGAAAGCTACTATCTGTGCTGTAAACAACAGCTCCTTAGGACCTGGGAAAGTTCTTTGAATTCTACATTGCCAAATGTGTAGTTAGTAGTGCCACAGATTCTAGTGTATCTTATATTCATCCCATAGCCTCTGGGGCAGGCTTCCATAATCATCTCCAGACATCTCTCATATTTGTCCTCAGGATCCCAGAGAAGTCTCATTCACATGATGTGGCTCAGAAACCATAACTGTGGGTATAAAGAATCTTGATGTCATCAGTCCTTACATGGAGGAGACTGGTTCTTGAACCACTGAGATAGTGGCAGCAGCCACCACAAGTGCCAGTGACATTATTGTTCACATAGCTATCCTATGCAAAGTAGTTTATGGATTCTATGTACTTTCTGTAAGAATATTAATGGTGTTTTTTTTCACAGAGCTGTGAAATAGAGTGTAAAATTCATATGGAGACAAAAAATTATCTTAAGAAAATAAAAGAGGACAATTCTTGACTACAAGACATACTATTTCTCAATAGTAAACAAATAGCACTGCAGTGGTGTAAAAATGGCCACACAGAGCAGTAGAAGAGGACAAATGCATTACATTAATTACCTTCACCTTTCTAAACTAACACCTATGTATTGTGGGGGAAGATTTCTTCATTATCTAGAGACTTTTCTACGAATATTTAATACCAGTGTTTGCATATATGTCAGTTACTTTTCTCTCCTTGCTGAGGAAGAACATCCAACACCCAAAGGTAAGGAGGGAAAGGTTTATTTAGTTCACAGTTTGTGGAGGTTTCAGTCCATAATCAGCTGGCTCCAAGGCAAAGTGGCACATAGCAGAGGGCAAAAGTTGATGGTGGCAGAAAACAGCCCCAGCAATAAAACAAAAAAAAGGAGGACAAAGGAGAGAAGACTCTTTTCTATCCCTTTTATTGTATATGGACAACACTCACTTGGATGTAGCACTCACACCCGTAATCTCATCCTTGGACCATGAGTCATTCACAAACTTTAGAAGGCCACCTCCATGACTGCATGAGGCTTTGGGGGGACATCAAAACACAAAATATAACAGCATCCAAATTTATATGAGAACAGGCTTTAGTATTCAGCATCTCATGCTAAATTTGGCTAATTTGGGACTCAGTAACATTTTCTTAAAAGTCTTTTATTAGTACATGTTTGCAATACATAATGAACACATTCAACTTGGGGAGCTCACATGTATACATATGGCAACTTATTTTAATTTTAATTTTTATTTTTATTATTACGTTTGTAGTACATAATGATTAGTTCATTGTGGACAGATAGTATATGTACATAGCATATGTTAATTATTTTTTCATCTCATTTTCTTTAACTTCTCCCATCTTCTTCCATCTTTTAGTCCTCTTTCCTTTTGTGAAAGATGTCTCCCTATTTCCTAGCAAATTTATTTATTTGGGTTTTTATTTATTATTTGTCTTTCTCATTTAAGAAAAACAATATGATGTTTAACTTTGTGTGTCTGATTTATTTTACTTAACATGATCTCAGGGTGCATCCCTTCTCCTACAAATGATAGAAACTTATCCTTTTTCTGGCAGTGTAGTACTCCATTGTATATAAACACAACAAAATCCTTAGTTCACAAAACACATCAGGTATTTTATATATTTTAGCATTATTTGTGCAGTCTGATAATTGCATTATATGTTATCTCAAACAATTTAAAATATTATCTACCCATCTAATAGTATCTCTAACAACATATGCATATGATATATGGTTTTAAAATTTTATTGTTTTGCTGGTACATGTTTGCAACACATGAAGTTTGCAATCATATTGGGAGTGTGTATATAACACAGTCTTTTTCAAGTCTTTTTCCCTTTTCTCTAAATTTTTTCCCTCCTCTTCTAAATCCTCTTTCTCCATTTTCATTCTTGTTAATATTATTCATCTTAGCTTGTATTTATAACATATATTGTTTATATTCTCTGAAGTTATTATGTTCTAGTACATGGCATATCATTTTTTAAAATTAATTTTATTGGTATACTTCTGATATACATAGTGATCAGATTCATTGAGGAGAATTTGTAACTGTACATAATATATTTTAATTTTTTTCTCATTCCCTTTCCTTCCCTTTAATCCTTTGTCCAGGCATGGTGCCACACATCAGAAATTCCAGTACTAAGGGGGCTGAGGTGGGAGGATTACCATGAGTTCAAGGTTAGCCTGGGCTACACAGGTGAATTCAAGGCAGTCTGACACACATAGTGAGACCCTCTCTCAACACCCTCACAAAAAAAAAATCACAAAGCAAAAAACAAAATAAGCCTTTAAATTCTCCTTCACCTATATATTTAAAAAAACTTTGTTTTTATTGTCTTCTTTCCTTTCTTTTAAAAAACATTTTAACCTTATTCCCTTTCTTCTTCCTCCCCCTTTGTTCCCTTGCCCATTTGAATATTTCTTCCTACTTCCCAGTATATACCCTCCTCTTTGGTCCTTATATATTCTTTGGGTTTGTCTTGGAAGATAAACAATGCTATATTTAACCCATCTTATCTAGAAAAGACAAGAAAACTCATGCAATTAGGAATGAACTGAGAAAAATTACAACAGATCCTCTGGAAGTCCAAAGCATCTACTTTGAAAACCTGTGATCAAACAAGATGGAAAATTCAGAATAAATGGATAGATTCCTACATAAATATGAATTATCAAAGCTGAGTAAAGATAATACAAAATTTCTAAACAATCCAGTATCAATCAGTGAAATTAAATAAGTAATAAAAACAATTGCCAACAGAGCTTCTGTCCAGGTCCTTATGAATTCACTGCTGAATTCTAAAAGAACTTTAGAGAAAATTGAATTCCCCTACACTTCAAACTCTTTAATGAGACTGAAACAGTAGCAACACTCCTGAAGTCATTCCTAGAAACAAACGTTACCCTGATACCAAAACCAGAGAAGGACTCAACCAAAAAGAAAACTATGGGCCAATCTCCTTAATGAACTAAGATACAAAAATCCACAATAAGATACTGGCAAATTGAAGGCATCAAATCATCAGGATGATTATATGTACACCATGATTAAGTAGGACTCATCCAAGGGCTGCAGGGATGGTTCAACATATGGAAATTAGTAAATGAAATACATCACATTACCAAGGACAAAAACTACATGATCATCTCAATAGATGCAGAAAAACATTTGAAAAACTCTAACCCACATCACATTCATAATAGAAGAATTGGAATAAAAGGTCTTTATCTCAATTTGATGGAAGCCATTAATGACAAACCAACAGCCAACACCATACTAAATGGTAAAAACTGAAATCTTTTACTCTAAAATCAGGACAAGGATGCCCAATATCACCACTTTTTTCAAAATAGTTCTGGAAATATTAGCCAGAGTAATTAGACGACAGAAAGAAATAAAAGGAATAAGAACAGGAAAGGAAAAAGTTATCATTATTTGTTGGTGACATGATACTCTTCAAAAAAGACAACAAAAACTCCAGCAAAAGACTCTGGATTTAATACAAAACTTTGTTAGTATAGTAAGATACAAATTCAACACTCAAAGTTCAATAGCATTCTTGTACAAAAATAACAAACTCACTCACTGAGTGGGAAATTAAGGATACAATGCCCTTCTCAATAGTTTCAAGAAAATTGAAATACTTAGGAATCAGTCGAATGAGGAAAGTAAAAAACCTTTACATTAAAATTACAATATTCTGAAAAAGATGATAGAACAGGATATCAGAAAATGTAGACCAGAGAATTCATGGTGGCAGAGTGCTAAGCAGCAGAGAAATTGCCTTGCAGAGAATTGTCACCCAGGCACTGGAATGCAGCAATGTGAGGAAGACAAGGAGAAGGAAAGTGGGTGCCTTACTCTCAAGCACTAACAGAAGTCCACGGAAAGAATGAATACTAAAACCACAACAAAGAAGAAAATAGCCCACAGTGCCTTCTGCCTGAGACAGAACTCACTGAGTGAGAGGAGTGGTTTGAACCTGCAGACCCAGAGTGACAGTGATGAGTGGTAACAAAGAAAGCCTTGGCAGAGAGATGCATCAGTGGAGGGGAGCAGCAGATATGGAGGAGACAACCAGACATGATGGACTGCAAAGACTGGCTGTGAGGGCACAGGTGTCAGTCTTGCCATGGAAGAGAGCAATTGGCCTGAATCCATCTGGGAGATGGGCAGCCTGAGATCAGAATTCAGAATTGCAGCAAGCTCCATCTCATGGCTACCAACTGGCCTCAGACCCTTGCAAGGTGCCTAGCAGGCAGTGAGTCAAATATTACTGACTGATCTCCACCAAAAAGTACAGGCTTACTGATATTACCCACTACCTTGCCAAAAAGCTATTGCCCACCTGATGGGATAGATCCACGTGGATAAAGACTCTGTCTCCACAGGTTGTCTGCCAGTAAAAGCAGAGACAAACATGGACAAATGTGGAATAGACTTTTTTTGTTTTATTTCTGTCTTCTCCCTGCTGTCTTTCATGCTTCCTTTTAATTTTTAGTTTTTGTTTTATTCTTCCTTTCTTTTTCCTTTCTCCTTCATCATTTGATATTGTTTTAATGTAACTGTGAATGTGGTTTTTATAAGGCTCTCTGTGGTTCTCTTCTGTTCTTTTTGTCTTTTCCTTCACTCTATCCCTCCAGCTTTCACCAGTTTCCCAAAGTTAGAATGATCCCCTTGGTCCTACAACCTTACTTCTAATCTCTTCCTCTCTTTCCAGTTCTCTATTTTCTCTTTAAACTGTTTAAAATTTTAACCACCAAAGGTAAAATTGACATATCAATTGATGTATCATTATATACTGCATATAATTTTTTGGCTTGCTTTAGAATTTGTTGTATAACCACAAATCTAGTTCATATGGTTAAAAGTGGAAAATTAAGGGTTAGCTCTGTTTGGCATTTTCTAGACAGTGTTTGATGCTATTGTTACAACTATAACCAAAATTAACATAATTGTTTTAACTAGATGTTGGTCCTGATATTCCATGACTGAGACTAAGGGTCACAGAAAATACTATGGCATAGTGCCAAAGAACCAGGGACTAGGCTTAATGAACAATTTCTCATTTTCAACAAACTGAAGAGGTAAGATCTTCCAACAGACTCAAACTAGCTATATGTAGAAGAGACCTCAGAGAAGTAGTCATTACTTAGGGGTCCTAAATGCTAGTAAGAAAGCAACCTACCACAGGCAATGTACCCACCCAGGAATTAAATTTAAAAGAAAGAAAGAAGAAAGAAAGAAAGAAAGAAAGAAAGAAAGAAAGAAAGAAAGAAAGAAAGAAAGAAAGAAAGAGAAAATGACAAGACACTTAAACAAAATGCAACCCAAGACATGCTGTTCACCATAGGCAAATCCAGAGAGCAATGAAGTGAGAAACTTAGAAAGCCTACCACCTGGCCTCACTGAAGTGGTAACAACAAAGCAATTGAATGAGGTTCTAGAAAAAATGACATCAGAGATAATCTTTCAGATAACTACAAAGATAGTTTCCAGAATAAGTACCATGTTAGTGACACTAAAGGAAATACAGACAAAAAATAGACAAGCTGAAAAAAAATATGGAATCTTAAATAGGAAACAAGTGGAATCCATAAAGCATATTCAAACACATATCCCACACAAGAAAAATTTCACTGAAAATATTTGAAGTAGATTATGTCAATGTGAGGGCAAAACTTCAGACATTGGAGACAGGCTTGCAGTTAGTGACCAACAAAACAAAGATTTCTCATAAACAGCAAAGGGCCATAAGAAATCAACCCAGCAGCTGCTAGATGTGACAAAAAAGAATATCTTAAGATTGATTGAAGTCCATGAAAAAAAGCAACAGACATCACAAATGATATAAAAAATGTTCACAAACATCATGGTAGAAAATTTCCCCGGTAAAGAAAAAGAATTTGACGTGCAAATAGGTGAAGCATAGGCACCTCCAACTAACCATGACCAAAAAAATCTATAGCCAGGCATATCATAGTCAAGATTTCAGAAATTCGTCACAAGAATAGAATTTTAAAAGCTGTTAAGGAAACAAAACAAGTCAGCTATAAAGAAAGCTCATCAGAATCACAGCTGACTTTTCAGCATAAACTCTCAAGTCAAGGAGAGTTTGAAGTGAAATATTCCTCAAATGCTGGACTTTTCTAAAATGAGAACATCAGAATTGAAAAAAACAAGTGGAAAATATTACAAAGAAAATAACCTTCAAAAAGAAGGAATGCTTAAAATCAAAGATATTAGGGAATTCACAGATAAAAGAATAGATGAGCTTAGAAAAATGATGGAAACAAAAAATGTACAGCATAGGAAAGAAATGCAATTCATGAAACAGATCCAAACAGAAAACAAAGAGACTAAAATCTCCATTGAAAGTATATGCAACAGATTGAGTGAAGGAAAGGATAGAATTTCAGTCTTTGAGGATAGAATTGCAGCTAGTGATCATGAAAAGAAAGATGTTTTAAAAACAGAAAGAGACCACAAGAAAATCAATCCAACAGTTACAGGAAGTAAAGAATAGCATAACATACATTGTGGTCAATGAGAAAGGTGGAGACAGCACAAATGTCATCAAAAAGTCTTCACAGAAATAATGGCAGAAAACTTCCCAAGTATGGATGAAGAATTTGACATACAATTAAATAAAGCACATAGAACTCCAAACAGCCATTATCAAAATAAGACTACACCAAGACATATAATAATAACCAAAATTCCAGAAATTCAGCACAAGAACAGAATATTAAAAGCTGTTAGAAAAAAGAAACAGATCACCTATCAAGGAAAACCAATCAGCATCACTGCAGACTTTTCAACACAGACACTCAAGTCAGGAAGAGCTTTGAGTGCAGTGTTTCAAGTTTTGAAAGAAAACAACTTCCAACCCAGATTGATGTGCCCTAAAAAAACTACCTTTCCAAATTAATGGAAAAATAAGATATTTCAATGACAAAGAACTGAACAAATGCATGAACAACAAACCAACCCTACAAAGAATACTAAAAGATATTCTAGACAGAGATAAAATTTATTGCAATTCCACAAACAATAGTAGAAATTAAAAGAAACCACCAGGCAGGGCAAGCAGTTAAATGGAAGGAAAAACAGTGAACCAACACAAGAAATTAACATGACAAGTATAAGTCAATACATATCAATTGTAAGCATCAATATTAATGATTTTAATTTGCCAATCAAAAGACACAGACTGGGCCAGGGATTTAGCTCAGCAGCTCAAGCACTTGCCTCATAAGCATCAGGATGTGAGTTAGATTCACAGTACCAGAAAAAAAAAAAAAGAAAAGAAACAGACTAGAAAAATGGATCAAGGAACAAGATCCAACAATATGCTGCATACAAGAAATACACTTAATTCAAAAAGAAATTCATAGACTGAAAGTCAAAGAATGGAAAATGACAGAGGAACCCAAAAAAGCAGGAGTGGCTATTCTATTTGCAGACAAAGTGGAATTTAAGCCAAGACTGATTATGATACATAAAGAAGGTCACTACATTCTTGTAAAAGGAGCAATCCAAGAGGAAGAGATAACAATCATAAATATATATGCAGCAATGCCCCCAACTATATTTAAAAAATACTAACAGACATAAATAATCAAATAAGCCCTAATACAATTTTATTAGGAGGTTTTAATATCCCATTGTCACAAAAAGACAGATCAACTAGACAAAAAAACTAGTAATAAAATATTAAAACTCAACCAAACTCTTGAACAATAGGATTTAATAGATGTCTATAGAGTATCCCATCCCACGACCTCAAAATATACATTTTCAGCTGCACATAGGATGTTCTTCAAAATAGACAATATACTGGCTCATAGAATATGCTTAAGTAAATGCAAAGAAATTGAAATTATCCCATGCATACTATCAGACCATAATGCAATCAAATTGGAAATAAATTCAAGGCAAAAGAAACCACAAGAATTTCATAAAAGCATGGAAATTAAATAGCACTCTCCTGTACAAACAATGCATCACAGCTGAAATTCAAGAAGAAATTAGACAGTGTTTAGTGTGAATGATAAATACAATACAGCATACTGTAACTAATGGAACACAATGAAAGTGGTTCAAAGAGGGAAATTTATAGCAATAAATACTCATATATGGAAAGCAGTGCAAGCACATATAAACTTAGTGGAGAACCTCAAACTTCTAGAAAAAAAAAAGAATATGCTAAGCCAAAAGCTCAGGCAAGGGAGGAAATTATAAAGATCAGAGCAGAATTTAATGCACTGGAGACTAAAAAATCATTCCAAAAATCAATATATCAAAATGTTGCCTCTTTGAAAGAATAAATAAAATCAACAAACTCATCCAATCTTATGAAAAAAAGGAAAGAGAAGACTCAAATCCTTGCAATTAGGAATGAGAAGGGTTTAATCTCAACAGACCCTGAAGAAATCCAGAAGATTTCTATGAAAGGTTTTTGCCTAGAATAAGCTGCGGTGAGAGGTGGGACCGAACAGATGGGAGGTGGGACCAAAACAGCGTGTTTACCTTGAGGTCACTTCCTCCTTCCCCTGTGACAACTTCCTTTTTCCTTTCCCAGTAGTGTGAAAAGGGGTCCCAATCAGTCCCTTGTGCATCAGCAATGCCCGTCCTAAGCGCCACCCCAGTCAGAGGTTATATGTATATCCCATACCCCGCGTTCCTGTCAGAGGATGCCAGGCTGTCTATAGACATGGACTTCTCTCCACCTCCTTGGAATAAAGGTCACTTTTATTGTATATTTTCTTTCTTATTGTGCCAAAAAGCTAACAATCTATACCTACTTTGAAAACTTTTATTCTAACAAAATAGAATATACAGAATACATGGACAAATTCATAGATACATGTGAATTACCAAAATTGAATAAAGAAGATACAAACATCCTGACCAAACCAACACCAGTGAAATCAGTGAAATCAAAGACATAATTAGCAACCTCTCAACAAACAAAAGCCCAGGCCCTGATAGCTTCACTGCTGATTTCTACAAGAAATGTAGAGAAGACTAACACCACTGCTTCTCATGATCTTTAATGAGAAAGAGAGGCAATATTCTCAAATTCATTCCTGTAAGCAAGCATTATCCTGACACCAAAAACAAAGAAGAATCCAACTAAGAAAGAGAATTACAGGTCAATTTCCCTAAGGAATATAGATATAAAAATCCTCAATAAGATTGTGGCAAATGGAATACAGCAAATCATCAAGAACTTTATTTACCATGATCCCATGGGATTAGTGCCAAGAGTTTAGGGATGGTTCAATGTATGTAAATTAATATATAAGATACACCATGTTAACAGAACCAATGTCAAAAATCATATGATAAGCTCAATAGATGCAGAAAAAGCTTTTGAACAAATCCAGCACCCATTTGTAATAGATATCCTACAGAAAATGGGAAGAGATGGTTTTTATTTCAATATCATAAAAGCTATATATGACAAACCAAGATCCACCATCATACTAGATGGACAAAAACTGAAAGCTTTCACTTGAAAATGAAGAACAAGACAAGTGTGTCCACTGTCTCCACTCTTATTCAACATAGGTAAAGATAAGAAGACATATTTTGGTAGCCACTGTTGATTTCCTATTGTTTTGAAGTCTTGTATTGTTTTCATTGTTTTGTTTTGATTAATTTTATTCTGTTCTGATTTGTTTGATTTTATTATGTCTGATAGTATAGATAGCTACTTCAAAGACAACAAGAGGCATAATGGTAGCAATTTTTGATTTCCTATTATCTTGTTCTGAAATCCCATATCATGTTTACTGTTTTAATTGACCTTTTTTTTGGCTTTATTCTTTAAAAAAAAAACTAAAAAAAAAAATAGTCCTGGAAAATTTAGCCAAAGAAATTAGCCAAAAGAAAGAAATAAAAATAGAAGTAGTTAAGCTACCATTGTTTGCAGATGACAACATATTCTACATAGAAGACTCCCAGAACTACACTACAAAACAGCTAGATTTAACAAGCAAATTCAGGAACATAGATGGATAGAAAATCAACACTCAAAAATCAAAAGCCTTCCTATACATGAATAAAAATCTCATTAACAGAGAAATATGGGAAACAACACCTTTCACAATAGCACTTAAAATAATGAAATACCTAGGAATCAATTAACAAAGGATGTAAAGGGTCTATGCACTAAAAACTACAATATTCATAAAAAGGGGATTGAAAAAGGTATTAGAAAATGGAGACATATACCATGCTCTTGGATAAGAAAAACCAATACAGTAAAAATGGACATATCCAAAATAGTTGCATAGTTTTGATGCAAGCCCAATCAAAATTCCAAAAACTTATCTCACAGAATTAGAGAAAACAGTCAGGAAATTGATCTGGAACCAGAAGAGAACTAGAATAGCAAAAGCAATCCTGGATAACAAAGGCAAGACAGGGGCTATCTCAATCTATGGCTTGAAGTTATACGATAAATCTACTGTGATAAAAACAGCACAGTACTGGCAAAACAACCCCCCAAAAACAGACAAACAAAAAACATGCCCAAAAATCAATAGAACAGGTTAGAAGATGCAGAAACAACTCCAGACACACTAAACCACTTTATCTTTGACAAAGGTGCCAAATACATTCACTGGAAGAAAGATAGCCTCTTATTAAATGGTGTTGAAAAAACTGGCTCTGCACATGCTAAAGATTAAAGGTGGACACCATGCACCAAACTAAATTCAGAATGGATCAAAGATCTAAAGATTATTTATTTTTTATTTTTAGTTTTTATTTTAAAGAGAATAAAACAAAAGAAGGCAGAACAGAGCAGATCAGAACAGGACAACATAGGCAACACAGTACTTTACATTAAGACAACCAGACATTAACAGTAGCTATCACAATATCTCTTTCTCTGCTATAGTTGAGCATAGTTTCAAATACAATAATATCAAACATAACAAAATATTATAAAACCATTCAAAGAGTGAGAGAATTACAGGGCATTCTGAACCGAATAACAGAGAATGATCAATGGATACTATACTATCTCATTTTCGATTAAAAATTTTTGTTTATACTATCACACATATTCAAATCCCAATAAGACACAATGTGATAGATAGAACCAATGGTAGTAGAAGAAGAGAAGCATGGTAGGACTTCTAAAAAGGATGACATTAAATCAGCAATAGCTGTCATAATGTTTTGTTTTCTTCAGACAGCTGTTCATACCATCACACATGATATAGTCAAACAAAACAGAATAAAGACATTCCAACTGATGAATGAAAACATTGCAAGGCTTCAAAGCTATGAGATGGGGACTCATGCTTATCATAAAATCTTATATACTCTTATCATCTCTCATACTATATGGTATTTACACATGTGAGTCTGGTTTATTTCGCTTATGAGTATGGTCTCAAGTCGTGTCCATTTATTTATAAATATCTCGATGTGATCATACTTTATAGCTGAGTAGTACTCCATTGTATAAAAATGCCACAACTTTTTTATCCATTCCTCAGTTGATGTGCAGTTAGATTGTTTCCAAGATCTGGCTATTACAAATTGTGCTGCTATAAACATGGGTGCACATATATCTCTGTGGTATGATGTTTTCAGTTCTTCTGGGAATATGCCTAGAAGTGGAATAGCTGGGCCAAATGGGACCTCCAAACCCATCTTTTTGAGGAATCTCCAGACTGACCTCCACAATGGTTGCACCAGCCTACACTCCCACCAACAGTGCAGAAGAATTCCTTTTTCCCGACAGCCTCTCCAGCACTTGTTGTTGGTAGATTTTTCTATCCTGGCCATTCTTTCTGGGGTGAGATGGAATCTCAGTGTGGTTTTAATTTGCATTTCTCTCATGGCTAATGATGACAAACATTTTTTCATGTATTTATTTGCCATTCGTATTTTTTCATCTGAGAACTGTGTATTCATTTCAGATGCCCATTTTTGGATTGGGTCTTTGAATTTCATGGGTCTGACTTTTTAAAATTCTGTATAAGTTCTAGACAGAAGTCCTTTGTCTGAAGGACAATCCATGAAGATTTTTTCCCAATTTGTGGGTTTTCTTTTCACTCTGCTGGAAATCTCTTTCGACACGCAGAAACTCTTTAATAAGATATGGTCACAGTTGCTGATTCTGGGAAGTATTTCCTGTGCAGTTTGATTCTTGTTCATGAATTCTCTACCTAACCCTATATCTTCAAGGTTTTTACCTACTTTGTCTTCCAACAGATTTAGTGTTTCTGTTTTAAGATTTAGAAGATCTAAAAATTAAATCAGAAATAATAAATCTGCTGGAAGATAAGAGCAGGTAAAAAACTTGCAGACACTGGTGTAGGCAAAGACTTTATGAACAAAAACCTGAATGCACCGGAACTATCATGAGGAATTAACAAATGGGATCTCATCTTACTAAAAAGCTTTTGCGCAGCAACAGAAATGACCAACAGAGTGAACAGACATCCCATAATATGGAAGAAAATGTTTGTCAGCTGTTTCTCAGACAAAGGATTACTGTTGAGAACTCAAAAAAATCAGCCTTCCCAAGTGTAAAAACCCAATCCAAATATGTACATATGAGATGAAAATTTTCCAGATGAAGAAATATGAACAGCAAATAAATAAATAAATGAAAAAATGTTCAACATCACTTGTCATTCAATAGATGCAAATTAAAACAACACTGAGATTTTACCTCATCCCAAAAGGAATGGATATTTCTTGACAAATCTACCAATAACAAATGTTGAGGGGTTGTAGGGACATAAGAAGCCTTCTTTACTGTGGGTGGAAGTGTACACTGTTTCAACCACTGTGGAGATTCCTCAAAAAAGTAACATTTGAGGTCTCATTTGACCCAACTATTTCCTTCTGGATATCTTCCCAGAAGAATTAAAAATATCATATCACAATGATGTATGTGCACCTGTGTTTACAGAAGCACAGTTTATAGTAGCTAGATCTTGGAAACAACCTAAATGCCCATCAACTGAGGAATGGCTAAAGAAAGGTGGTATTTTTCTATAATGTAGTACTTCCCAGGCATAAAGAGTGATAAAATTGAGACTTTCATAGGTAAATGGATGCAATTTGAGACCATACTCACAAGCAAAATAAATCAGACATGCATATGCAAACATCATATTGGATCACTAGTGTTAGATGCTGAAAAACCATATATATATATATATAAAGGATAGTTAAGATAATTATACTAATGATTTCTCTGAGCTCATTGAAGAGAAAAGCTTATACTAGTATTGTTCAGACAATTAAATGCAGATGTCTTGTACTCTGAGTAAATGATTTGAGGATAACAATATGCTATATGTATATAATTGTGACCCCCTAATTATCATGTTTTGAAATATTGTTCTTTTTCTCTTTAAAATAAAAATTGAAAATATAAAGATAACTCTTTTTCTTGGATGGGCAGAACCAATATTGTGAAAATGATCATATTTCAAAAACCACCATACAGATTTAATGCAGTCTTCATCAAAATACCAATGGCATTCCTCATGCTACTGGAGAAAACAGTCCTGAAATTCATATGGAATCAGAAGAGACCTGGATTAATGTACAATATATCTTCATATCTGTACTGGTATATATTGCCATCTTGGATTAAAATACTGTACCTATAATGATGTATAAATATTATGTCTCAATAAAAGTTATTTAAAATAAAAAGTTAGAAATGGAAATTAATTTCTGAATCAAAGAATATCACACTTTTTGATTATTAAGATATGCTAAATAGTTATGCTAAACTGTCAAGTTATACTAATAAATGTTTGACATAATAATCATAAATCAAAGATGTTCTTTATGATATATGCTGCAATCTTTTGGAGTGAAATGCCATGGAACAGATATTTTAGGGTATATAAAATGTATAAAATATACACCCTAAAATATACATATAGTATATATATATGTATAGTATATAAGTATATATGTATATATATAGCATACATACAGTATATACTATATATACATATAGTACATAAGGTATGCATAATTTTTATATATAAAAATTGTTAATTATTAATTCATGAGATCCTCCATTGCAGTCATTGGAAAGCTTGCTTCCTGTGGGCAGCCAGTGTGGGCAGAGAGATGCAGCTAGATATGCCCTGTGTGCCCAGCAGCTGACATTGAAGACCCTTGCTTCCTTCAGGTAGCCAGTGTCCACCAGGAGAATCAGACAAACAGGTGTGTCTGCCACCATTGTGGGAGCCCTGGTGTTAACACGCAGCCTGAGAGAAGTAGTTCCACCACCACCACACAAGCTTGGCCATCAGGGAGGCCTCAGTGTAGCTGCCTGGGTCTGGAGAAGTCTGCTCCACACCCTGCTACCACCCTGGGAACCTGTTCATAGAACCACTCCCACTATGCCACTCCCCTATACCACTGAGGGGCATACAATGTGGGAAATGCCTCAGACATTTGTTGGGAGAAACCCAGGAGAATGTCAAGATGAAGGAGTAAAAGGCAATCTCAAACCACCAGCCCACACAGAAGTAGTCTGGAAAATATAGTCGTGGAATAAAATGGAAATCACATACCTGGAATCTCTGAAAGTGTAGCAACTGAAGCAAAGAAACAACATCATGAGATTGTTAAAGTAATCAGATCAGAAATAATGTCTCAGGTAGAAGAAGAAATCACAAACATAATGAAAGCATTGCTGAGTGTATCTAAAGAAGACAGATAAAAAAGAGGAGCACAGGAAAATGATAGAAACTTTGATTGAACACTACAGGGAGGAATTACAATGCACAAAACAGATTCAAAGAGGTATCCAGGAAATTAAAAATCAATCCAAAGCTGGCAAAACTGTTCAGAAGAGACTAAAGATAGACTTTCAGACCTTGAAGACAGGATCACAGCTAGCGATCATCAAAGGAAAGATCTCTTAAAAATAACAAGGAACCAGAAAATAACAATTCACTGGCTACAGCACGACACAGAAGAAAAATATTTAAGAGTGATAGGTATCTGGGAAGAAGCAGGGGTCAACGCAAATGAAATAAAAGGATATTGAAATAAAAGGATACTGAAGTAATAGCAAAAAATTTCCAAAACATGGGGAAAGAAGCTGGCATACAGATAAGTGAGGCATATAGAACTCCAATTAGCCATAAACAAAATATATCTACACCCAGACATCTAATAATGAATATCCCAGAAATTCAGCACAAGAACATAATATTAAAAGCTGTTAGAGAAAAGAAACAAATCTCCTGTAAAGGAAAACCAATCAGAATTATGACAGACTTGCTGACACAAATCATCCAGTCAAGAAGATTTTGGAGTGAAGTGTTTGAAATCCTGAAAGAAAACAAATCTCAACCCAGATTAATGTTCCTTGTAAAACTATCTTTCAAAATTGATGGAAACCTAAGATACTTGCATGATAAAAAAAAATGAATGACTTCATGACTACCAATCAACCCTACAGAAAGTTAGTGTTGAAGGATATTCTAGAAAGAGACAAAGATGACTTGGTTCCAGGACCAGCAGCAGACTAGTATCACCTAACAGGACAGACAGCTGAATGAAGAGAAAAAGTGGAGGGCCAACAGCAGAAGGATAGCATGGCAGAGATGAACCAATGCATTTCAGTTGTAACTATTAATGCAGATGCCTTCAATTCACCAATAAAATGATACACAACAAGCATGGATCAAGAAACAAGATCCATCATTGTGCTATACACAAGTAACGTATTTAGTTCAAAAGGAAATGCATAGACTGAAAATCAAAGGAAAGAAAACAATTGTTTTATGTGACACGAGACCAGAAAAAAGCAAGGGTAACCTGTTCATCAATCAAAGAATGGATTAAGAAAGATATGGTATTTTCTTACAATGGAAAGTTATCTAGCTATTAAGTAGAATATTCTTGAGGCTCTTGCAGGTAAATGAATACAACTAGGAGATCATGCTCATGAGTGAAATGGTTCAGACTTGGGTGAAAGCTTAGTTATCTCCTTAGCATAAAAAACTGAAGGAGTTAGCAGGATTCAAAAAGTACAATAGATATGAAAGTGACAGGGGAGGAAATGCTTAAGAAGTGGAAGTGGCAACCATTGCTAATTTCCTATTATTTTGAATTGTTCTAGCCTTTTCATAATTTGTTTAGGTTTGATTTTATTTTGTCTTATGGAGAATTCACTGTCTGATGGTATGGGAAGCTATGTTGATGATAACAGGATGCATTTTGGTAATGTTATTGATTTTCTATTATCTTGTCTTGAGGTCCTATAATGCTTTCATTGTTTTGTTTTGATATGGGAGGCTATTTTGAAGAAAACAAGAGACATTATGGTAGCCATTGTTGATTTCCTATTATCTTGTTTTGAAGTCTGGTAATGCTTTTATTCTTTTGTTTTGATTGGTTTTGTTCTGTTTTGTTTTGCCTGATCTCATTGTGTTTGATGGTATGGACAGCTATTTTGAAGAAAATGGGAGACATTATGGTAACCATTGTTGATTTCCTGTTGTCTTGTTTAGAAATCCTGTATCACTTGTATTGTTCTTTTCTGATTTGCTTTTTTCTGTTCTGTTTTATTCTCTTTAAAATAAAAAGATTAAAAATTTATAAATTTATGTCAATAAAATATTTTAATACCTTTTGTGCCTACATGATGTGTAAAAGTTGTTTGTATCTTAGTGTTCCTTCTTTTTGTATATTATATACTTTAATAATACATATTTTAAAAAATAAATTTTCTTCAAATTCTTCTTTTATATCTAATTATAGCATTAATTGACATTACAATTTTAACTCTCAGATGGATAAAATAAATAGTAGTAGTTAGTAAATAAAATTTTACAAATGGAAATTAGACAAGTCTTTCTCTGATTTCAAAATATATACATATTTAGGAGATATATTATAGAACCACATCCATAAAAGAGCATATTGGTACAGTCAGGAGTTTACAGTGTGAGTATATAAGGAGTTATACACAAACACATCTACAGACACATTCATTCTCAAAGTATGTGAAAAAAGAAGGATCAAGCAACAGTGGGTAAGAGAAAATGGTTCATTTAGTGGCATCTGTAATATTGGAACAAGAAAACTGATCATGAAGTGATGCTTGTAATACTGGAACAAATGGGTGAAACCACACCATGTTTTTCATTTTACACTTTTAAAGTAAAGGAAATTAGGCCTAAGTGGCTTGTGAAGTGATTGATGACATGATTTTAGGGCAATAAAAATTTCAAAAGAATTGAATTCTCAATTCAATAATATGCCATCTACTTATCAAATTGTTTCATTATGTGTGGGTTTATGTGTAATGCAACATAAGTGTTAACTGAGAAAAATAAAGTTAATTAATACAATTTATATTTATAATGTTAAAAGGTTTAATGATAATCTTATGTGTGAAAATATAATTTGCATGAATTCATAAAAATAATTACATAAAAAATAATAATTTTGTAAAGCACAAAAAAGTCAAATACAATTCAAAAATGAAAGATACTTCATCATATCTTTACCTTTAGTTCTCTCTCTGGATAGATAGATAGAGATCACCTTTTTATAAGGATAAAAATCAATAAGCAACAATAGGTGAGAAAAGCAATGTGCATTTAAACAATAAAATAGGATGACATCTAGCATCTCATAAAAGCTTAATCAATGACATCATTGCAGGATTCACTTTTAACAGTCCTAAATTCTAAAATAAACAGTAATGTGAGCATGATCACATTCATGATTGTCACTTGAGTAAAAGGTATAAAAGCCACTGAGTGCCAGGAATTGGACATGATCTAGAAAGACAAGGAGGCAATAGAGTGTGACTTGTTTCCTGGAGTGACATCAATTTTTCTACTACATAGTATACCAACAATGTTTCTAGATCTTCCATGCACCATGTTCCTGCAGTGGACTGGTGTTACTTCAAAACAAGAAGACATTAATTCCATTATTCTACAACAGTGCTCCATCAATGTCAGGATTTAATTTTCCCTTCTTGAGCAGAACACTTGTCCTTCAGCCCCAGTGCTTTAAACAAAAGGAGGTTAGCCTTGAGATGCCTGAGAAGCCTAAGTGCAGTCTTCCCACTCACACTTACCAGCACCACAGAGAGAATGAAGCAGAGACTAACACTTTTTCCTATTGAATCTTCATCCCCACGTGCTGTATTCTATTATACCCAGACTAACACTTTTTCCACTCTTTCTCAGTTCAGATTACTGACTCAGAGCTGGTGTTTAACTTACCACGTCTTATAACGGAAATGAAGAGTAGACTCTCAGTGTGAGCCCATGTTCGTTTGAATATAAATGTCACGATCTTACACTCTGTGTCCTTCAGAGGACTGACACTCTAACTTTCTCTCGAGTGTGACTCTTTATGCTTGATTCTGTAGCAATTTTGTTTTGCAAAATCAGGTCACAAATTCTATGACCTATATAATCTCCAAAGAAATGGTGGACTTTGTAACGAGGAGAACTCTTTTTCTTTTATGTCCCAAGGTATCATTCAATGAACATTTATGTTTCAAGTTTAAATATCAGAAAAGCTTCTGATAAAAGCTGAGTTTAATTTGATGCTGGGGGATTTCTTCTCCCTAGGTAGGTACAAGGAACTGATGTTTTTATTCACTCACTTAAAAATAAAATCCTGTCCTTATGCACTTTAGTGACCCTTGAAATACCTACAAAGAAATATAAAACTTTTGTAGTTCTTTGGAGCCACTCTTTTTCCCAACTAGTAACTTTTCGCATCATAAAGATTTTAAAATATGCGTTATTTCTTTAATAATATTATAGAACAACTAAGAAGAAGATATACTCTTATCCAGAGTTAAGACAGATATTGATTTTCATTTAGGCTATAAATAGAGGTTGATGGCAAAAAGTTTGTAGTCTCTTTTGACTACAGTCAAAATACTTCAGAATACTCTTTCTTTTTTTACAGAAGTTGTAGGTTTACAGAAAAATTGAACAGAGATTAGCGAGTTCCCACACACATGCCCAATCTTCCACTATCAACACCTCCACCAGGGTGGTACATTTGTTACACCTGATGAACTTACATGAATACAGCACTACCACACAAAGTTCAGTTTACAGAAAGATTTACTTGCTATACATTGTAGGGATTTTTATGATATATTTCAACTGCTATATTATTATACAGAGTTTTTCCACTGTGGTAAATATATTCTGCACTCTGCCTCTTCATCTTTTCTACTATCTAACATCTGGAAACCGCTGATCCTTTTACTATCTCCATATTTTTGTCTTTTCCAGAATTTCATATAATTGGAATTACTGAATATATGATTATTTCGGACTGGATCGTCCTTCAGACAATGACATGCATTTACTTCTCCTAAATGTCTTTTTATATATTTGATAACTCATTGCCTTTTAAGGTAGAATGATATTCCATTGTCTGAGTGTACCACAGTATATCTGTTCATCTTTTGCAAGACATCGTATCTTCTTCTAAGTTTTGGCAATTATTAATAAAGCTACTATCCAGGTAGATATGGGGGAGAAAGCCTACGAACTTGTTATGAAATGCAAGTATTAAATTGCAGTCTATTTTGTACTAGCAAACTCTTGATTGAGAATGTCGGTAGTGAAATGCTCCTGACAGTGTTTGCTTGTTTAGCAAGAGCCTGGTGAGTGACGTGTGCAGAAGACAGTCAAAATTTGCATTGCCTCTAGGTAGAAATGTAGTGTCTTATTGAAGAAAAAGTGGCATTTTCCAATTAACAATTATCTGCACAGTTATGTGTCTTAATGACTAAATCAAGTATAAAAATGGCATATTGATCCATCAGGGAGTATATGCATAGTTAATTATGTCTGAAATAATAAATGTATGATTTCCACAGGATGAAGTAAACAGCCAATTAAAATAAGATATGATATACACTTTCTCTACTCATTAGTCAAAGCATAAAACATTTTAACATTGCCTAAATAATTTACTTGTGTTAAAATAAAGGGAAATGCTTAAAACATTAATAGGGTACTTTACAATCTTGAAGTCAATAAGTTGTTATATGATGGTTACATAAATAATTTATGACTCCATTCAGGAAAAAGTCACTGAGGTTTTTCTTCACAGTGCAAATCTTAAGTTTGCCATAGATTTCTCTATTGAGCCTAGCCATCTCCAGTGACTTCTCACGGATGGAGCCTGAAGGGATTTTGGAGCTGATAATCTATTCTTATTTCTGTCCATGGAAAAACTATTATCTCAGAATTTCATGGATTGCTGCTGCACACCTAGCACTGCTCCAAGTACTATGAAAGGAAACAAATAAATACTACATAGTTACAGCTGGATATCTGAGGAAAAAGAAAACAGAAAATTACCAAAAAAATAAATAAAAATTGAGTAACAATTACTTCTACAGGTACGTGTCAGTCAGAGTTTACTAGAGAAACAGATATAATGCAAGATATACAAATGTATTAGAAATTATAAGATTGGCTTACAATGGTCAGTAAAAAGTCAGATGAGGGACTGTGCAGAGGGTGCCTGTGCGCTGGAGGCTGAAGGGTCCAGCCTAAGGCTGGAGCTTACTGCAGTGTCCTGTGCATCGTCAGGAGGCCTGTGGGTCTGTGATGGAACAGTAAAGAATCTATGATGGAAGGCCGAACAGTCTACGTCACAGGCTGAAAGTCCCTGGCCGAAGCTGAACATTCTGTGTCAGAAGCCAGGAGAGAGGACATCCAAGCGGAGAAGCAGCAATCAGTCTGTCCTCATTTGCCTTTTATTGTATGCAGGCTACTCCGCTGGGATGAGTGTCCACTCACGCCATCTGCATGCACACCCTGAGGATCTTACAAAGTAAGGACCCTGGCCTCTGCTGAGACACTTAGTTAAATTTCCGACCTTCTAAATTGATACAATGTGCAATATCCTAGAACAGAAACAGCATGTCCTCTATATCCCAGTATGCAGAGCTGCTGAGTCACTTAGTTTTAAGCTTCTAGACTTTCCAAGTTGGCACAATGTAGCAACCATAACAGTATATTAGCTGAAATTACTTTTAATAGTCACATCTCAATAGCGACTGTAGTTTAGTTTGCGAGACAATTCTAATATTCAAGGAATAATTTCACATAAAGTAATGCATAAATGACATGACCAAAACATAGAGTATAAATAAGGGACTAAGAAGAGAAAAAATCACAAAACATTTTTCATAGTATTCATTGAGATGCAGATGTGAGTACAACTGGAGGAGATGAAGGGAAGAAGAAGGTTGTCCCGGGGCAGGGAGTGCAGGGAAGTCCATGTAAGACAGCATCAGAGGGGAGAACTTAGGCTGCTCCTCTCTGAAAGCAAAGGGCCAGGACAACATCTCTGCCTTTGGTTAAATTACACAAAATGCAACAAAGTGCATCCGACTCTACATAGTGCATAACAGTTGTAATGTACTGTTTTCTGGAACATTTCAGTTCCCCATCATTAATTATTTCATCTTGGACGATCTTCCCAAAATTTTCATTTCCTGATTTGTTTGCATTGAAAGTCTGATTTGTGTGCACTGCAGGCCTCAACATATGTCTAAATCCTTGAATAAAATATATTACTAAAATAAATGATTGAATTATATAACAAAGATGTGGCCAGATTAGAACTTGTCTTTTTTATTTTGACACATCCCACTGTGGACAGTAAACCAGGGGTCAATTGCATTGTGGTGGAGAATACTGTTGTGGGTTTTTTTTATGGCTACAGGAAAATATTTAAACATTATGCAAAAGTGGTAATATGAACAACTTTTCAACATTCTCATGGTCTTAGAAGCCCCAGATTCTGATACAAACTTCACATGTCTACTTATTCCATGAAGTATATCCGTAGCCCTTGAATAGTTCATAATAATTCCCCATCCACCTGAGGAAAAAACAAAATCACAGGCAAACTCATTTTTTCTCAATAATGGCTTGTATAAAAAAGTCCACTACCCTCAGATCTCTTCTAAAGTGTGCTTGAAGCTACTAAAAATGCTACATTCATCTGTGAAGCACTTATCTAACATGTAGGCTGTAAGTATCATCAGAATTGCTAGATACAGGAAATTTCTCAATTTTTTCCTAACACATTTTAGTAAATAGTGTTACTGCTATCCATACATAACCACAGACATGAACACGTAATCCCGTGAATGAACACAAACATATGCCTCCCACCAACACATTCGTGTCAGGATGTAATAACCAGGAGACAGGTACTGAATTTGACACAACGCAGCTCACAGAAAGAAACAGCTGATTTTTAAATACTTAAGAACAATAAAATATTCCTAGAAGAAACATTACAGGCAATCATTTTGATTCTCCTTTCTAAAGGACATTTAGATACTTTCAACTATCAAGAGAAGAATTACCAATTGCTATTTATATTTCGTACTCTTGGAACATAAGTCAAAGAACAAGAGTTAATTATTTAGATATATTGATGCTGATTGTTAGCTATTTTTTTGTTATTTGTTTTTAATATCACAAATGAAAGACAGACGAGTCTAACAGTGATTTAACTGTCTGGATTCCAGATGAATGTTAATTTAATACAATAAGCTTTGTATATTTGTTCAAAAATGCTCTGAAATTCTGTGTTTCTTTAAGCTGATAACTTTGAAGTACTAAACCCTTAATGTAATATGAATTTCACAGTTTTCCAAATATTTATGCCTCTGCTTGCTTGGTTTTATACATGTTGTGTATCTACTTGGTTATGAGCATAATCGTTTGAATGAACTTATTTATAATTACTGTGTGTTTCAAAAATATGAAACACCTAAATGTGTCATTAAAATATGTAAAAACTGTCCCTAAAGGGTGAGTTTGTAGTATATTGCCCACTTAAAGCTTCGAATCTGCAACTGATTTTTCTTTCTGCACACCATAACATTATTGTCAACATACAATAACTGTTATTTTCTCAGCACCAGACAGAAGATGTTGCAAATTAACGCTGCTGCAATTGAGGGCACAACTGATTTGGAAAGTAATTTTTCTACTTCCTATAACATTGCAGGTATACATTATTAAAACAACACCCTATTAAAAAGCTTTACAGAGTTGTAATAGGCAAGCCAATCTTAAAGTCAAGTGTGTTAGCTAATAAACTTGCAGAGCTGTTAAATCTACATTCTTTTCTAATGCTTCAGTTTATGTTTTAGCAAAATAAAACTTGTGCAAATAAGAAAAACAATTTTAGAATTTCTACAAACATTAGATGACACACATTGGGCTGTGACAAAAAAGCAGGTTATTTTTGTGTGTCTAGATGCTACCCCTTATGTGAAAGGATATGGGAGTAGATCAGGGTGAATTATTGGACTATAGAAACAGAATTATAGTAATATAGAGGCTGTGCTAAATAACAGCCTCTATATTCTCCAATATGGTAACCACTGTTCACGTGAGAAAAGTAAGCTAATTAAATTTAAATGGATTAAAATTAAGCTTATTAAAGTAACTAATACAAATTAGACCAGCTTTAAAATTTCAGCTGCACAATAACACCAGTGAAAGTGATGTTTGAGGTGTTCAATAGACATGCATAGCTAGGGGCTACTAAATAATGAAAAAATAGAGCATGCCTAACATTGTGGAAAGTTCTTTTACTTAGCCCTGAATAAATCAATTACATAAAATAAAATTTGATTTTAACATAGCTAATGTTTTATAAAATCTGAACAACCGGACATGTTTTTGGTTCTAGGAATATATAAAACTTGCCACTTTTATTTCACTATGTTTTCAATACTTGCTATTTTTATTTTTTTAGTTTTTTCAATACTGCTTACTATATACATGCAGATAAAAAAGACTGTAAGTGTAAATCTCCATGAATTTTGATAAGATGAAATTGAACCCAGGTGAATTGCACCTGGATAAAGAAAGTGAACATCCATACTGGCATCCCACAACTTATTTCTCCTCTCCTTCCTCCACAACCATTGTCACCTCCCTGCTAGTCTTTCCAGGTCACCAAGCACAATCACAATAGTGCTGTTATGGTTTGTGCCTAGGTGTCTTCCCAAAGCCTTGTGGAGCTTTAGAGCAGTGGCTGAATCATGAGTGTATGATACTGGGACTAAAAGTGTGACATTCTAGATTAGGCCACTGATTGGTTTAGCATAATTCTGGGTGAGGATAATGGAAAGGGCCAAGCTGGTTGTGAGGGGCACCACCCCAAAAGCTGATAGCTGGAATATAAAGTGACAGAAAGGAGCCAGGTGTTCTGTTTGTTGCTTTCTGCCTGTCATGTGCTGCTTCCCCTCTGCCCTGGCCATTTACCACGTGGCCCTGCCTCAGAGCCAGCTGGCTCTGGACTGAACTCTCTGCAAATTGTGAGCCGAAGTAAACCTTCCCTCCTTCAACGACAGGCTGTTGGATATTTTGTCCCAACAACAAGAAAAGTAACTAAGACATGTGGTTTCTAAACACACAACTAACTACTGCTTATTTTTAAATAACAATAAAAGGAATTATACACTACTTAATCTTCCGAGTTGATTTTTTTGCATGAAATTGTATATCGGTGAGGTTTATTCGTGTCAATGTATATATTTGTACACTGTCTTCACTACAGAGCAGAGATTAACATAATTTCTTCTTAAAAAGAGGCAGGGAATAAATATTTTCACTTTTGTGTACCAAATGGTTTCTTTTAAAAGCACTTGCTCTTTGTAGAGTGAAAGCTTCTATGCAAAATAGCCAAATGAATGGATGGAATACAGTGGCTATGTTCCAATAAACTCAATTTACAAAACACATCGTGGTTTCCACTTGGCCCGTGGTCTGTAATTACTAACTTCTGTTGCTTAGTTTCCCATTGTCTGACTAAACTGTAGTCTATTCATCTGATTGTTATTGTTCTTTAGAATAATTTCCAGTTTGGGTTATTGTTACTGTTCATGAGTGAAAATATTGGTGCAACTGTTTATGGTGAAGAATTTTTATATATTTTTTTTCTTTTCCTCCTCCTGACATGATTCTTGATCCACTGTTCAAATATGTGTCCTTTAACGTACACTTTAAAGCTCACTTTCCAAAATCAATTAGATTGTGCTCCCACAAAACCTTTTGCAAAATTGATCCCCAGCATTTGTGAATGTGATCTTATCTGTAAATCATGTATTTGCCTATAACCAAGTTCATCGACCTCAGAAGAAGTCAACCATGTGATTACACTTGTATCAAAGCCTTCTAACTTGTAGAATTGTAAGTAATCTTGTCCCTTTTTGTTTAAACCACCTAGCTCGCACTATTTTATTACTAGTAAATTTATAGCCAGTTTCTTAATTCAGTTGCTCGCTAACCACCCAGCTAGTGTAGGAGCAGCTCCCTATTATTATCACACAATAGTGCTTATTTTATCTATTTCTTTTCTGTCTTTCTATTATTCTTACCAGAAATAAGCTGAATGAAAGAAAAAAGCTCAAATATCCTTTGAACTACTCATTTTTCCTGACATAATATACTACAGATTACCAAAAGTTGTTTTGGAGTAAATAAATGTGAAAGGTGTCCAGTCTAGCAACTCACACTTGGCTCTGGAATAAGCAGACCTTTAAGCACAGGTCAGAAATTTGTAGATTTTATGCTTTTGGAAAATCTGTACTGAACGACTTTAATATGTGCAGGTGAAGAAAAATTCTCAAGAGTCAAAAAAAAAAAAGACCTAAACTAGTATTTATTGAGCACCCTCTATGAATCAATTTCTATATTGTACATTTCATGTTTTACTATTTTACTCTGTCTATGCTATTTCCTATAGTATTTATAGTAGTTTTCCAAAGACGTGTCTTCACTTAAACAATCAATAAAATATATTGTACTAAAGAACAATTGAATGGAGTAAATAAAAAAATACATGCAATCAGCATACCTATCAGTAAAACAATTGTGTGCATGGGTGCAATCAACACTAATGTCCAGAGTTCACAATGCATTTAACAGAGGGACAAAACATTGACAATCTTTGATCCATATAAGTAGAAGAAATTTTGAACTCAGGGTTATTCGATTCAACTGATCTCTCTGGATCCTTACCTTTGTGCTCCTTGTGAACAGTTTTTTAGCTATGGGCTTTATTATTTTTCATCCTGCATGAGTAAAAGCCTTTCTTCTACTTTTTTTCAGAGAAAGCAAAATTGGTGGCTTTGAAAGGTCACTTGCTATTTTGAGATAGGACCAGTGCTCCCTATAGGGGGCCTTGCAGCTTGTATCTGGGACTCAAATTATAGGCCCCAGCACTGGACGTGGCTATTGAATTTTAAGAGCAGTCCTAAACCAGTGTAAAGTGGGCTCAGTCAGGACATCACAAAAATCTGTCTGGCTTTATGATTTTACAAGTGTGAAACTGCTGCATTAAAGACATTTAAAAATGCTCATATAAATTTGGAACTCAGAACAAAAAGAGTGGAAATTGATTTTCAGCACTGAACATGATGATCTGGCCCAGAAAATAATTAGCATTATGACAGGTGTCAATCAGTGGTGGCAAAGCATGGTTATCAATGATTAAGCAGCCTACAGAAGTGAACATATCCTAGCATGACAATTTCATTTGCTTATTTTAAAAAGATATTGTCTGCATCCTTTGCGTCTAATAGAACATGTAAGTATCTTTGGCAATAAAACCAACAAATATACTTCTAATTTGTAGAAATTGGCCATTTTAATGCTGCAAAATTAAATCATTGGGAAAATCGAAATCCTAATTTTACAGTACTGATAACTACTCTCTACGTGTATGCACCTAATCTGGCTATGATATAAATATGCATTTGAAAATACAGTAAAATAAACTAGGAACATTTGTTGTAATTTTATTTTGGGGGGTGAAAGAAGTTTAGATTTAACTAGTGGGATAATTAGTGGTCTCTAATTTCTGTTAGCCCAGGGGGCCAAAAAATGATTTCAAGCATTTGTATCAATGTCATGCATACAATGACTCTGATAGCAGAAGACATATGCCATATGATCTAGTTAATGCTAAATGGAGAAAAGAACATTTTTGACATCCAATCATGACCCTAAAGTCAAAGCATTTTGAGATTTTAACTTTAATTGACGATGTCTTCCTTTCTTATTTTCAACCCATAGTTGACCAAAACATAACACAGACTTTTTGCTTTATAATACTTATTAACCAGTATGTTATGATAGTAAGGAAAATGATTTTATTTAAAAAGTTATGAAGAAAACCTTTTGCTATCACAAGAAACATTTGTTTTAAGAACAACTATAATGAAAAAATGGGTTACAATCTGGAATTACATAACTATGAACTCCTAGACCTTCGTGGGACCAAAGTTGTATATAAAAATCTTCGTCATTTAACATTTTAGGTGCTTCTGGCTGTCTGATTCAGTGAACTCTAATCAGGGATATGCTTGCTTCCTTTGGGACATTTTCTGCCAGCTGATGACAAGGATATTGTTCCAAAATGAAATTTGGAACCTAAGTTTAAATTGAATCTCACCCACCAGAGTAAACAATAGATGGAAGCTGCCTATTAAATCATCAACTTTTAATTAAATCCTTTGCAGCTGTAAGATCTCTATACCCAACAAGGTGATAAATGCATTGTGTTTTAATTTAGTTGATTTTGTACCAAACTCTTTGTAAAAGGAGAGGGGGTAATATTTACCAAGTTACCAAGAGTGCCTCTAGGATGATTTCTTTATTAATGTCACGGCAAAATGTCGTAAACATTTAAGTCAGCAATGTGGGATCAAATTTTGGCTCCAGGTCTTAATTAATTCTCTCACTTTTGCCGAGTCCAATGAACTCTTTTAGTATCAGTTTTTTAGATAGATTAAATCACGGATGCCAAATCTTCCTTCTTCCTCTTTGTCCATACCATTGTTGTATCCTGATTATGGATAAAATATATTTTTTGTTCCTGTCCTTGACTTTGGATTTGGTCATGATTTATTTTATTCAAAGCTATTTGGATGGAAAACAGCATGTTATTTCTAAACACAGGTCTTCAAAGGCCTCTTACATCACCTTATTCTCTTGCATTCTATTATCACCATGAGAAAAGCTTCCCCTGGTTGGCTGCTTCCCTGTGATCCTGACTCCTATAAATGACCTATAAGAGCCAGAGCCTTGCCAAGCCAGTCTACCCTGCATGAACTGCTGCAGCCGACCTTGCACAGGGAATAAATGCATGTCAAATGCTACAGAGATATTTTGTTTGCTCACTATCATATGGTATAATTGCAGTAATAACGAATAGAGACAATTTATTTCTTTAATGTAAATTAATGTGGCATATAGTTAGAAAAAAATTTTTGACTTATGAATATACATATATATTTGTGTATATGTGTATGTACATGTGTCTATTATGTATCGATAGATACACCTTTACATATATCAGTACAATGAGGATTAAACCCAGGTCCCCATGCACAGTAGCCAAAGAACTACCACTGAGATGTCTAACCAGCAACTTTTAAAATTTTACTTCAAGGCAGCATTTCCATGGGTTCCCCATGGTACTTTTAACTTTGTCATCATCGTGCCTCAGCATCCTGAATAGCTGAGATTACAGGTGTGCAGCATTTTATCCAGCTTGATTTAAGGAATGTTAGCTTTGATATTCAAAAGGTCCTTTTCTAAAGGTTTGGGAACCAAGAGAGGCATGGTTCTGTCATCAAGGATATTGGCTTTTAGCAGTAATGTGTATGTTTGAATAACAAAATATTATATTCAAAGCATGGATTCATACCATACATCAAAGTAATAAATAGCATGGCTATTACTAATAACATATAGTTATGTATTGGTAACTAATGTCAATAATATTATTACCTATTGATTGAACAGGAAATGACAAAATGAGAATTTTTACTAAGAAACTTGCTCAAAAATGTACTATGTGGAGAAAACTGCAACATAAGGCAAAACATATGTACACAACTTGGCAAATGTTTCTTTAGAGGTTTTTGAAGTTTGAGAGGCTTAAAGAGAGAGTAAGATTGATTTGATGATATCACATAATATGATGCTGACTTTCGTGTTAACTAGACTGGTCCATGGGGGTGACAGGATCTTGGGATAAGTACTGTGTGTATCTCTGCGAGAGTATTCTGCTTCAGATTAACACTCTCATCTAGGCAGAGCAAGGCAGACTGTGCTCCTCAATGAGGTAGGCCCTGATCTGTTGATTTTTTTCTTTTTTAATCAAGGGAAACATAAACGCAGTCCCCCACTACCACAAATTATACAGTCGAGTTTCCCACTTTTGGGGAAATGGCAGGAATCAGAACATTTGGAGTACAATGGATAAGCCTCACCCTGGGAAAACCACCTTTCTGATCGTGGTATCTCCCCTGCCAGGTAAGTATGATGCACTTAGTTGAAAGGCTGAATAGAACAAAAAGTAAATAAATAAATAAATAAACAAAGGAAGGAAGGAAGAACTAGTTCTGTCTAATTATTTTTGATCTGCAACATTTTCTTTCCCTATATATAGACATAAACTGGAACTGGATCTTACCCTGTTGGCTCTCTCAGATCTCAGATCTTCATACACGGACTGGAGCCATACCATTCTCTCTCGACTTCCAGATTGCTGACTGTAGATCATGTGATGTCACAGCACTACATGATACAGTTTCTTCCGATGTACATGTATGTATAGATTCTGTTTCTCTGGAGAGGTGGGACTAGTAACCATAGCAACTGCTTATTTCCCTTACATTGCAGATTTGTGACCATATATTCCAAAATGTAACAAAAATAACAGCAACAACACCAAAACAATCACACAGGATGTCCCAAGTTTATCACATCTTAATTTGCTATTTTCAATCTTACAAGATATAATATAAGCAAATAATAACCTATTTCTGTAATGATGGATAATAATTTAAAAATACACCAGAATATTTTTGAATGTTAGAAAGAAAATAAGAGAAGTACTTGTTCTTTATTTTACATAGAGATTTTTCCCAAGGAAAGGAAACTCAACATGGCCAAGGTCATGGACAATGCCAAAACTGAGATAATTATAATAACAAGAGATTATCACTTAGTGGTTAAATCAACATTTGGTAATTAATGAGCAACATACATTCTTGATTATCCTACTTTTCCAAATGAGGAAAGAGCTTATAAAATTAAGCAACATACTATGCAGACCATAGACAGATGGTTAAATCAGTTTTAAAATTCAAAGCATATGAAAGAGAGTAGAGATACATGAGTGGAAGAGGTAGAAAAAAATTGTGATGTTCTATGTACATATACCAACTCCCTATGTGGAATGTGATTATTACATTATACAAACATGTACTAATAAAAAATTAAAATTAGATCGAAGAAATTAGATCTTCTGAGAATTTAATTACTATAATATTTTTATTAGTACATGTTTGTAGCACATAATGATTTTGTTCCTTGAAGGGGAAATGGTACATGCACGCAATACATCTTAATTCTTTTTTCTCTTTCCCCTTCTCTCCCTTCCCTCTCCTCTCCATCTGTCTGTTGATTCCTTTCCTATTTTATTTTTTACCTTTTGGACATATTTGCAGCACACAATGTTTACAATCCTTGTGTGGAGCTGGAACATGTACTTAATACAGCTTTGCTCCTTTTTTTATCTCCTTTCTCTCCTCTTTCTCCCTTGAGGAATTTTTTTTAAATAAAAGGTATTTGTGTCTAAAGCACGACTTACCTAAATTAATGTACTTAAACTCATTCAGTTGTTTTGTCAAAAACCCTGAACCCAACTTAGAGTTCTTATGTTTGAAATAGAGTAATCATCCAGCAAAAGCACTTTAGGAGTTAATGTCTTTTATATGATTCCAATATGTAGCCCTGGTTGCAATCCATAATTAGTATCTGTTTGGCTATGCCACATTTTTACTTCTCTACCATTTAGGAAAATAAAACATTGAAAACCAGGTCAAATCTCTCAATTTACAAAGTATACTCTTTCTCCTTAATATCAGATTTGAATTTTAGCAAGCAGAATACACTGGAAAAAAAGGAGCAAGTTCTTCAAATGGGGATGCCATGAAAAATATCTCAGATGCATTTAAGACACAAAAGGAGAAGTTATTTAAATTAGAAGTCAAGAAATCAACTTCTTTTACCATAGCAACAAAAGAGCAATAAATGTAACTAAACAGGTAAAAGAACTCTATAGTGAAACTTGTAAAACATTGATGAAAGACATTGAAAATGGCAGAAAGTAGTGAAAACACAACTATTATTCATGGGTTAGAAGAATCAATAATATGAAAATGTCCATACCACCCAGAGCATTGTGCATATTCAACACAATCTCTTTCAAAATATAGATGATATTCTTCACAGAACTAGAAAAATAATTCTGAAATTTATATGGAGCTACAAAATTCCTGTGTAGCTAAAGCTATGTTGAGCAAAACAGTCACAGCAGGAGGCATTTCACTATCTGACTTAAAAATTTACTACAAATCAGTTGTAGCCAAAACACCACAGTCTTTGACATGAAAACAGACAAAGATACCAATAGAAGAGCCTAGAGAGGCTAGAAATAAACTTCTACCTTTACAGCTGTTTTCGATTTCATTTTTGTTATAAAGGTGCTAAGAACTTGCATTGGAAAAAGATGGACTTTTCAATAAATAGTTTTAGGAAAATTGAACATTTATGTGCAGAAGAATGAGACAATTTCTGTATCTCACAAATTACAAAAGTGGGTTAAACTCAAAATCGATTGAAAATTTTAACATAAGACCCAAAACTGAAAATACTAGAAAAAAGTATGAGGGAAATGCTTTAAGACATAGAAACATGCAACATTTAAAAACAAAAAATATTTTTAAAAACCTGAAAGCAGAAAACACAGTATCAAAAATAGACAAATGTGGTATCAGACTATAGAAGCTTCTGTTTAACTAAGAGACATTATATAGGATGCAAGACAACTTATAAAATATGAAAAACAATATTTGTAGACTATACATCTAACAAATTTTGAGAAATTCTAAAAACTGAACAGCTAAAAGCCAAAATAGCCTTATTTTAAAATAAATGATAGATCTCAATAGATTTTTGTGAAAAAAAAAAAAAAAGACGTACAAATGGCAAATAGGTATATGATGATACAACCTCCAACATCACTAACCACCAGGGAAATGCTCATCAAAACCACAGTGCAGTATCACCCCAAACCAGCAAGAATGGTTATTTTTAAAAAGACTGAACATGTTAATTCCTTGTGAGGATGTATAGAACAGTGACTGCTTGGACATTCTTTGTGGAAATTTAGCACAGCCATTATGGAAAACAGTATGAAATTTCTTCAAAAACATTGAAGCAAAATTACTTTATGATGCAGCAATTCCAGTATTGGGTATATATACAAGAAAATGAGATCAGTATGTCGAAGAGACGCTTGCACTTACATGTTCAATGCAGCATTACTCACAACGGTTCAAAAATGAAACCAAACTAGGTGTGGCGGTGTATGCTTGTGATCCTAGCTCTTTGGGAGCTTGAGGCAGGATGATGCAAGTATACACCAGCCTGTTTAACTTTTCAGCAAGACTCTTTAAAAAAAAGAAAGAAAGAAAAAAGAAAAGAAAAGAAAAGAAAGAAAAGAAAAGAAAAGAAAATATATATGCAGAGTATCGTCATAAAAAGGATAAAATCCTCTTATTTGTGGCAACATGGATGGAACAGGAAACCACTATGGTGAGTGTAATGAGTGAGACACAGGAAGACAATTGCTGCATGGTCTCACTTGTGTGGAATCTAAAAAAGTTGATCTTAAAATGAGAGTAGCTCCTAGAGGTTAGAGAGAGATGGGAAAAGATGCTAAGTAGGTTACAGTGTGATAAAGGTAAGAAGTTCTTGGGTGGATCACTGAACAGTAAGGGTACCTCTGTGAATAACAATATTCTATATATTTAAAAGGTAAATAAAAGGATTTGGAGTTTTCCCCATAAGAAAATTGTTGGTTTTTATCAGGTGACAGGTCCCAAAAATGAGGTGCAGCATTTGAAAAAAAAAAATGAGAGAGAACTGTAGGAGTAATAAAACCCAAAATGTGTAACTGCTACTGTAAAAAAGAGAGGAAAAGAAAGTGCTCTAAAGGATATAATTGCATGTATGTTTAAGGGTGTAAGATAGATGACTATGCTACTGTTTTTGTTAGATGGTTGAGCAGAACTGTTAACAGTCTCCTTTGAATGTCTACTTTGTATGCTTTAATTTTGTAACTTGAACAACTATTTCCAATGATGAGAGTATGTAATGTATCAAGTGGCAATTTCTTTTCTTTTTTTTATTAAAGGGTCTTTTTTTTACTATTTTCTTTTTTGGTACTGGAAACCGAACTCAGGGCCTTGTGTTTGCCAGGAAGGCGCTGCACCGCTGAGCTACATCCCCGGCCCAAGTGGCAATTTCTTAGTGTTTTTGTTTTTTGCTGCTGTTGTTGTTTTGGGGTTTTTTGTCTGTTTTTCTGTTTTTTTGTTTTTGGTTCTTTTATTTTTTTCCCTTTGGAATTCTGTATTGTTGCTATCATTTTTCTGTTTTGTCTAGTTGAGTTTTTTTCTCTTTAAATAAAATTTTTTAAAAATGAGAGAGAGATAATGTTATAGGGTCAGGAAGCCACAATCTCTAGGACTGAAGCCACCAACATAGTTTTCTCTGGCTATTTTTTATAGTCTTTTCTTCACAAAAAACAGAAGCGGCAATGGGAGGGATAAAGTACAGATAAATAAGAACTTAATTGTTTAACTATCCCAGGGACCATCTTTATGTGTGGCCTTCAGATTTACCTTAGTTCTTTCTGACACATCTTAGCAAAGCAATTTGTGCTGTCCCAGCAGCATTCTACTGGGATTAAGATCCTGCTCTGAGTTCCTTCTACACTATGCTTTAGCAAGAGACTTCCTCCAGAACAGTCATATGGCCTAACAGAGCTCAAAGCCCCTAGAGCTATAAAAGATAAGGTTAATTTAAGATATACCTTTTCCCACAGGAAATGAGAAATGTTTGAGGAAATATGTTTAACTTGATTTAAATACTGCAGTACTACATTAATGTGTCTGATTCCTATGGTTTTATGCAACAATTAAAAATGAACTTTAAAAGATTTTACCAAAAAGTGAAGATCACTTAGAGAGAGAATGTTAATACACCAATGACTTCAATAATATTAAAAGCAACAACAATGATGTTTCAAATGTTTAAATCAAATTGGATAATTGTCTTACCACAGTAGTAGGTTGGCTTATTTTCCCATTTCCTTCCTGTGACAGAATTCAATGCCTTCAACACTTACCATGTGACTTTGCATCACCTCCTACTGTAGCAGGCACAAGACATTCCCTGCACACTAATGTTGTGCTTGGTATGTGATTTGTGTAGTCAAGAAATTTCCAGAATGTATTCATGCTGCCAGAGATTTCCAGGACTGTATTTAACTATGTGTTTGGCACCAGTTCTGATAATGTTTTGCCATAGCAGTCACTGTTGCCTTAATGAGAGAAATCTGAACCCAACAAGCTATATTTGGCCTAGAAGTCACAAAGCCATTTTTAAGACTCACAAAGCCATTTTTAAGAAAGAAATGATGCTGTTTTTTAGCCATAGGCTTCTAAAGGATTTTGTTTGGAGGGAATCTAACCACTATAATGATATATAAACAAAATCATTGCATTACATGTTAGCTTTTTCTCATTATCGGTATCTGTACCAATTTATGTAGTTTTCCAATATTTTTAGAACTACTGAATAAATTATTAATGAATGCAAATCCTTTTCTTAATATAGAATTGAAAAAAACTAGATATGGCAATTGAATAGGTTGAGCCATCAATATTTCCCATCTGGTAGTTCAAATCTAGATATATTAAGACAAACAGTAGGTATTGTGAAAATTTTTCCCTCTAGATACA
>PVJX010012849.1:0-49060 GCA_004027295.1 Dolichotis patagonum | reverse complement strand
TGTATGAGACTATTGGGGGGCATCTAGACACAAACCATAACATGCAGTTAATTCTCAAACTAGAATGAGGTAGAAATGATTCCTTAAGAATATGGGCCAGGGGTGGAAGTGCACACTTGAAATTCTGGTTTAGGAGGCTGAGATAGGAATAACAGTTTGACACCACCTTGAGCTATCTAGTGAAACTATGTCTGAAAAAAAAAAGGCAAAGGGAGGAACCTAGAAAGTTCATCAGGATGCTGGAGATGAGTATAGAGCTCAGTGCCTAGCAAATATAAATGTATACATGAGGTCTTGAAGACATTAAAATGAGCCTCTTAGTTACTAAGCCATTAAAAATGGGAGGCACTGAAGTTTTCCTATAACCAGTCCTGGAGATGCTACTACTGACAGTTTACAGACCATGCTTGGAATAGAAAGCAATAGTTGCTAATAATGAAGAGTGAAACTGTTATGCATCTGCATCTTTTATTTCTCTCTTTAGACACCATCACACTTCCTTTTGCTGCTGTCAGCGCAGGTAAGTGCTTGTGCTTTTAACAGAGTTCTGGTACAAAACTGTCATAGTGTTGAGAACTGCCTTTCTTTAAAAGTATAAAGAATAACAAATACTTTAAAAATCTGGAAGTCAAAGTGAATGATGGAAAGAAGTTTAAAACTAGAAACCCAAGACCGTATGCCACAAAGTCTCAAATACTCTTTCCAAGTGAACTTGTGAAATGTACCACTAAAATTAATTTTTGCAGAAAGCCAGAGAATTATACTCCAAAGAAAACCAGAAAGGCTGCGTTATTCATATTTCACAATCTACCCATTTTTAAAATATGGAACACCCACAATTATTGCTTAGTCTAGTGCCTATTGTAGATGTCCTTGAAATTAGAATGCTTTGTTCCTCTAATTTTATATCTCAATTTATTTTTATGAAAGAGGAAGAAGAACTCTTTGCCATTGAGTTTCAGACATTTATTTGACAGTAAGTCTGCAAAGGACGCACATTCATTTCACACAAATACATTTTTTTATTCCCATAATTATCATTTCTTCAGAAGACTTAATTTGAGCTTGAAAATATAATTATTTTAAATTATGAGTCAAATATTCTAGGCTATTGCCCTTGGACTGTACAGGCATTACATATGGTTCAGGCAATTTTTATCTAGCTTGTTCACTAAAATATGACAACTATAGGCCGTAATATAGTTTAGGACTAGATGAGGATCAAATGCAAATTGTTCTTCATAAGATTGCATCCCAATAGGAAAAGAATTGAACTTGGAACTCATAAATCCAGTTTAATACCACTATTTCCTAGTAACAGATATGAATCATAGCATTTTTAGCTGAAAGAAACCTTAGCGATCATTTAATTCACCCTTTGCTCTTTATAATGACTTTACCATTGCTTTTATCTATTAAAAGTAGAAAATAGTAAATCATAGTTTCTATTTTGGCCTTGGAATTCTACACATATATATATCTTTTCCAACCTACTGAGTCATTCTGATGATCATACTTATAGGTGAAGAAAAGACTACATACATAAGATTACTGTAGTTTAGATGAAACAAAGTCATGATTACATGTCATGTTTATGCGAAAAAATGTATTTCTCTAACTGTGTGTTCCTCTCATAAGTGAGTGTCCAATTAAATGCATAAATCTTCCATGTATCCATAGGGAAATAAATCTAGCAATGGTGAATATATGACAGATTTTTCTCTATATAGTAAAAAGTACAAAGTCATAGTATCTAAATGTAATTCTGTAATTACCTTAGTCTGTTACTGACATGGCATCTGCTCAATATCGTGAGACCTTTTCCTCTCATCATCACTGAATTTCACATTTAATTTGCATAATGTGCCAACAAAGAAAAATAATGGACCTGGCTAAAGTTTCTATTGAAGTAATCATTAAAAAATGCAGAAGAAAGCATCTTTCTAGAAATATATTAAAATGCAAGAGAAGTCAAGATCAAGTCTCAAAATTTTCAAGCAGTGAAACTGCATTGTTTTTGAGCTTCTATAAGACATTTTGGAACGTAAAGTCTTGTTTTTAAAATAACAATTTGTAAAAGCATACATCAATGAAAGTAAGTGCTATGAAGATGTCTTTTTTTCTAGGCTCCCCTCACTTGGTAAAAGGCAGAATATTTTATTTGTACACTACTAAGCTCTGAAGCATTGCAAAATTGGAAGTAGAAGGAATGGTAGGATGCTCAACATTCAGCATGGCTCTTGTCATGATACAGAAGCAATCTCCTCATCACCTGCTAGCTTCTAAATAATTCCCAGTACAAGGACCAAGAACCACTCGGCAAGGCTGCAAGGTCATCCACCAACTGAAAGGCCACAGAAAGTCTGGAATGACTGCAGAATGTTCAACCCCACACCTGCCTTTAGGCCTTCAGTGGATCTGACTTTACCCAACATGCATCTGCCTAGAGCAGGGAGAAGTTGTCATCTGCTTGGTAGGAAGAATCGTCTGTTGTTATTGTTGTACTTTCTGAGATATCACATTTATCATTTTAAGTAATTCTTGGGTAATTTCCTGGACCTTCCTAATTCCAGAGAAGTCACTCTTTATTCTTCTTTTCTAGATTCTAGCTCCCAGAATACATCAAAGCCTCTTATATTTCAAAATATATGAAAAAGAATATGTGAGTTTTCCTTCATCTCAAACTTCACCTCTGAAAATCACTTGGGAGGGACTATGAATAAATTATGAATAAAGTTACCAGGTTTATCTCTCTGAAGAGCAAACCCATGTCTGTATCAAGGTTTAGTTTTGTGAACTATCAGCTGCTAACTTTAGAAACAGTATTATTTCAAAAAATGAAACTCCTGAAGTGATTTCTCAAGAAGTTTATGTACACATAAATCTATGAGCCAGACTTTATTTCTAAGACTCCTAAAATTTAAACTAATGGACAATAGTGGCAATGACCTAAAAACATTCACAAACATCACGAGTCCTCCTTAACTAAATATCTAAAAGATCAGAACATAAGAAATAAGGGAAGAAGGGCAGAAGGACATGAGGAGGAAGGTTGGTTGGGTTGTTTCTGTTGGGAACTCTTATGTGCAAAGATGAGTATCTTAATGATTTTGATACTTACTTTAGTCCATGATATAAAATAGATATATCTCACCTCAACCTTCCTGCTTGATGCTGTCATAGTTGAAGTCTGAACTATGGTGGTTATTTGGAGGAAAGGGACTCAAAGATCTAGAACTTCTCCCTGTCCTAACTCTTTGTGGGAATATATCATTTGGTCCTACTTCCCCACTTCTCATATCTATATTCTTCGCTATGTAATATTCCTGAACTCTCCTATCGCAAAGAGAGAATCTAGTCCACTTATTAGCTTTACCCTTAGCTATGGTATGTCAGCAAATATAATCAAAGAAGTATGTTTAGGTATTTGACTTATTTCCTTTTACCTCTTCATCTCCATGAGAAAAATACACTCAGGAAAGCCCATCCATCCCAGGATAAAGGTGAGAGATAATGAGGACTGCAGTCATTACTAGCCTATACAGAGGTATGTCTGTCAACATAGATCAACAAAACACTAGCACCCCCAGACCTGTTATAAATAACAGTAGTTACAAGCCCAAGTACTGTAATAGCCAATTGAAATATTCTCTCTGTGCCTTTGTAATACAATCTAACAAAATCAATCAATTTCTTTCAAATTAGGGAAAGTGGTGACAGTCTCAGCTGGACATAATTTGCTCTTTCTCAAGTATTCACTCAGGTAAATCAATGAGAAGAAAGGATGACATTTTCTTATGAGAGTTCTACCAAGGGACTACCACACACTGGCTGATACTGAATGTAGGCTTCAGAGCAAACACTGTACAAGTGTTGAAGTGATACTGGAAATTATGGCTTGTTGGTGAGCAGTAATTTTTGCAAATACATTAGTATAGTTGTTTGTGAAGGCAACTAAAAGCATCTGTCAACCTTGATAGATATTATAGCCTTTAGTTACTGCTTGTCTTCCACAAACAAACAAGAAGTGAACATATTTCATTTCCTGGGGAGAGAAATTCAAGCAAAATTTCAGACAAATACATATCAAACAAGAACCTATTTGCTAGAATTTCCCACCTAAATTTGTTCTCTTTTTATAAAGACGTGAGAAGTGCATCTCATTTCCCCAGCTTTTCCTTTCTGCTTCCTAAAAACAGCATTATGTTTGATGTCAAGAAAGGAAATACAAACATAAAGAGAAACAATTCTAATGGTTAGATTTCATCCATTCATCTTATTTCTACTAGCACTACACTTTTAATCTGAAAAGGGATTCCCAGGTCTAGACAGAAAGCCTTGTATAGATGGTTCAACGATAATTCCAAATAGGTCAAATGATAGTTGACTTAGCAACTTCCAAAAAAAATTATCAATATAGGTCATTTGAATTTATAATATAAGATTACTCTGATTTTTCCAAAAGTATATTTAAAGAAGTGTTTTTGTTTTGTTTTGTTTTGTTTTGTTTTGTTTTAAATGATAATGACCTAAGCCTTAAATGAACTTTCCAAAAATTTACAAAAAGCAACTCCTTTTGCGCTTATTAAAAGAATGTGGATTTTTGGTTCTGTGGTTAGATAATCACATACAGTAATTGGGAGTAATATGTCCAGCTAATTGGGAGTACTACACTAAGACAACACGGAAATGAGATACGTGTGGAAATCATCCTTGGAGTCCAAGATGATCAAGGGTGGTAAGTTCTTGAATGGACATGTAACTGAACATCTAAGGAAGGCCCTAGTGGCTTCAAATTTTAAAAAATATATAGTAGTATGTGTTTGCAGTACATAATGATTACATTCCTTGTGGGGAGTTGGTACATGTGTATAACACATCTTAATTCTTTTTACTTTCCCTTTTCTTCAGAAAGGGTGTGCACATGGTATACTAATGCTGATAAGCATGAGGCCCATGAAGAGGGATATTGTGAGATAGATCATGAAGTTTGAGACAATGAAATAACTCACTTGTTAAGTGATCTGTCTTCATACATTTCATGCAAAGGATGCAATGGGATTTAATTAAAGCACTTTCTTCTGGATGGAGGAACCCTAAAATGCAGTAAACAGTCTTCATCTTGTTTTATATACACACACCCATTGAGTGTTTTTTTTTATAAAACATGTACAACTATGTTATACAATAAGGAGCAATTATTTTACTTATTAAAGTTATTAATCACCATTGTAGTAACAATTAATTTAGTGTTAACATTTGTGCTATCTGCTGAACACAGTATTTAAATGATCACTTTAAAAGTATATAATTGCTTAATAAAAATAGATTTAAATGCTAAAAGACCACATTCTAATCAAAAACTGAAAATTGAATCTTGCAATTACATTTAACTAGCATTTAAGAGATAAAGTAACCAGATATAATGACTGTTCCCCTAATTGTTAATAAAACACAGACTTGGAAGCCCCTAAAGAACCCAAACACAGTACTCTTTCTCACATAAGATGTTATTCTAATATCACCTAAATTACCATTATTTTCTAATTAATGTAAATGTAACCTTCTTGGTCAGTCTTCAAGATACAAATAAAATAAGGGGGAAACTAAAGCTTATTCTGAATTTAGTAACATTTTAAAGCCATATTTAATGTATCCAAAGTTTTAGTGGAAATTTGGGACTTTAGAAGGCTAATTGATTTTTTAGCCAGACTAATTTACCGAGTTATTCAATTTCTATTTAACAAAACTTAAAGGAGCTTCTGTTAGAAGAGTTCCCCAGTTTGTCAGCCAGTTAATAGGTAAAATGCTAAAAGGGGCACCAGGTAAGTAGCCTCTTGTTCCCTGGTAAGATTACTGAAAAGCCTCCACTCCCCCAAATCTCCAGTTCTATTCAATACATTAAATCAGACTATCACATAAAATGAGAATATAATCAACTTGAGTGTCTCTCTTCAATTACACAGGGACAAAGGGAAAAGAATGACTGATCGCTCTACTTTTTCAGTTCTGCCTGCTTGTTCTGTGACTCATGTTCTTCCTTGCCCCAGCTCATTCAAGAGCTGGGCACTAACCTCACCTGGAAGACAGCTGCTGCCTAAGGCTTGCCTTTAGACCTTTGCATTGCAGCTCCTCGGTAAGATCCGTGTTAAAATTGCAGACTTACAAAATTTAAGGTCCTCAAACTGCATTTTAAAAAGTCTGTTAATGTTTGGTGACATCAAGGTTATTTTCCTACAGATCAAGGGTTTAAAAGAAGCAAAAAAACAGTTGGATAAGGCCTGACCAATGTCAATCTTAAGCAAAGTTGTGATATAATAAAAATTTCATGTTTCTCTCTTAGCTCTTCCAGAGTGGACTGCTGGGGGCCTTCTTGTGCCCTGGTGATTTGGCAGCACAGTGAACCTGGCCTCTGTTCTCACTGCCTGGGGAATACCCAAGTCCAACCCTCTACACAGCCTCCCCAATCCCGGACACGGACCCCTCATGCTCACGCCTTGTCTCCCAAGACTTACAAAATTCTGTGTCATCAAAGCCACTTTCATACTTCAGGGCTCTGATTTACAAGGCTAGAGGTTTAACCCCTTAACGCGTTCAATCTAGCAATCGCTTCAGGTTTTAATAATATGAACATTTAAAATTTTTGTTCAAAAGGGATATTTGCTTAAGATGGAATAATTGAAAACAGGAAAAAGATGAAGGGCAGAAATGTTTACAATCTTACTCACTAGTTGTGTGTATCCTCAGTTTGAGTGCTATAATGTTTATCTATAACATACTGGTTTTCCCACCTCTGGAGTCAGACTGGCTGGCTGGAAACCAGCCTTGGCCCCTAGGGTATGTCTCTTGACCATCCTGCAGCTCAGTTTCCACATTTGTATAATGGGAGACTATAAGAACTAAGTCATGGGATAGTTGTGGGCAAAGTGTGGACATTTCGCTACAGTATATACTATGTTAGGGTTGTACATTCCAGCATCAGCTGCCTAGATTTGAATCCCAACTGGACAATTAGAAGATTTATTACTGTGGAAAAGCTGTTAATATCTCTAGGCTTCAATACCTTATCTGTAACATAAGGATCTCAATTGGGTAATGGAAAATAAAAACTTTAGAGTGTCTGTCCTGTTGGAAAAGAAATGGCAAGCAAAAAGTATACCTAATGATCTTGAGTTTAAATTGGGCTTTCTATTCTTGGGCTATTATACTCTCTAGACTAATATTAACTTCCGTATCATCATTTTAAAATTAAAAAAAAATAAAAACACAAAAACAGCAATCCTCCTCTACCACCCCTCCAATAGTTTTTTCTCCCCCTAGGGATAGAGAAGTTGCATTCTTCTTATCAGGATCTCAAAGGGATCTATGACCTAAAAAATGTGAAGAGCTGCTGTAGCATTAGCTGGTTTTCTTGCTCTACCATGCAATACTTTTAAATGTTATGTTACTTATTTTAGGAATCCATTCTCTGTATAAATTTTCCCTCCAATGATATCAAATACATGTCAAAATGACATTCCAAATATTAAATTCCATAAGTCTGTAGAGTTTGTTTGGGTCCTCACACACACACTGTCAAAATTTTGAAAAATCATTACAGAGTATATGTTCTTTCATTAAAAATACAATGATAAACTCATTATTTATGTATCTTAATAATGCTGTTGCTTTTTTGTTTTGTCTATTTTCTGTAATTTAGGGCTAAGAAAAAAGAAGAAAACATTGGCAGGTTCAGTAGTAGTACAGAAAATATTATTGCAGGATTAAAGGGTTATAAATCACTACTTTCAACAGTATCTAATGTCTTTTGAAGCTTCAATTGTATAAGAGTAAACTTGCCTCTAAGAAGGGAGTCATTTCTCTGAAATAATCACTGGGTTAATTTTTTCTCTTAAAGATGATGTTACTTCTTTATAATGTTACTTTTTCATACTTGTTTGCTCTCTGTCATTCATTTGAATTTACCCCCTAATTGTACACAGTTATTTATATACATGTTGACCCATGTCCATGGACCCAAGCCCTACTGGGAATGATAATAATTAGATGTAATAAAGGTTTTTTTTAGTTTAAAATTTGTTTTCAACACAACTTACGTTTCTAATGGTTTCAGCATTGTGACCAGGGAAGGTTTTTTACTGGTCTTGAAACATTTAAAAACATCGTTTTAAAAATATCCCTCCATATCATTGATGAAATTCAAAAGAACTTCAGGGAAGAAATAGATGACACAGCTTCAAAACCCCAACTGGCTCCTGCAGGGAGGGTGAGTCACTAAGCAGATCTCCACACATGGCATTCACGGGAAAGGCACACCGCACAACACCGTTCTTTCCAGCTGGCAGGGAGCTGAAATTAACGGAAATACCTTCCTCTTGGAGGCTCTTCAGAGAAGGATTTGCTTTCTTTTCAATAACGTGGTAGTTCGGGCAGGGCAGTCATAGGTGCCAGGGGAATGTGCAGACAGGTATTCCCCTTAGATGTCTAATATAAGATAAAGCCCCTGCAGGCCAGAGGAAGCTGAGCAGCGGTCAGCAGGTCCTCTAAAACCAGACAGAATTAAAAGCTTTAATTGGATCTTCTGGTGGAGCCTAATATTTTCTGACACCCACGTAAATCCCAAAATATGACTTTTTACAATTGAAATTGTAAAATGTGTAGGCTATTATTTTCTTCTATAGTTGTAACCTAAATGTGAAAGAAATTTCCTGTGAATTGATCTAACAAATGCTTTTGAACACCTGTCTGATCAATCAACACTTTAGAGTCTTTCTAAAAATAAATTAGTTCTACTTCATATTGCACTTGCCCTTCTGTCCTCTCACAGATGATTATTCAACCTTAGCTAATGATTAGCTGCAGTGTAAAGAGGTATTTCAGTGCACTTCCTAAACAGCTGTGCGTATGTATAGAACCTGTGACGTTTGTCTGTGAATGCATACTGCAGGTTGCTCTCTCGGTTTGAATGTGTTATTTTTGGTGATGTTATCTCCTGTGGCACTCTGTGGGAATAACAACCCAACAGACTGGCTGTACCTTTCACCCTCGGATACCTGCGGAGACTGCCCTTTGTACAGCCCCTGCAGCCATGACCTGTGGGGCTGCTTTCTTTGTGACACAGGAAAGGGAGAGGCTGCAGAGAGGACTTGCTGACATGGATTGATATGTGACCTCACTCCAACTACATTGTCCAGTGGACCCATTAAGAGCAGGGCAGGTTGCTGAGAGACCCACGCTACAGGACGGCAGTGCCCAGCACAGCAACATTCTTGTTGAGTGGCCTGAGATTAGGAAGCCCCATTCCCAGGCACCTAACACTCTCTGGAGTAGGGTTAGCCAAGACTAATAACCACCTTATTATCAGGGAAGGGCAATGAGCTGTGATTCTGTGAAAGAGCCTGGAATTCTCTGTGTTTCTTTCCGAAAGTGGGCTACATAAGGAAATGAAGATCAAAGGTCAATGTTCAAACAAGGTGGTTTTTAAAACTTAAAGGAATAATTTATGTTTGGAACATTTTCTTAGGATTCTTCACTAGAGAAAACATAAAAGCAAGTTGAATTTAACTAGAAGATGTTGTTTTACTCCTATGTTTTTAGTTTATTAATACATACTGTTTGCATTCCTTGGGGAAAGTGAGTATACATACACACCACATCTTAATTTGTTTTTTCATCCCCTTTACTTACCTCCCTCATTCCTCCACCAGTCCTTTGATCCCCTTCCTTTCTTTTTAAGAAACTGTATATTTATAAATGGCAGATGTACTCTGAAGAGTCCTGTATGTAATGTAAACAGTCACAATAATTTAAAGACTCCAAAATGCAATTTAGATACCCTGGATTAAATCCCAGTTAAAGTAAGATGGGATAATCAGAAGACAAAGGAGCCCCTGAGATCTCTTCTTATGGTTTACTCATAAGGGCTACTGCTGCAGCCTTTGGAGAGCCAGGAGCAATGTATAACCTGTGTTCAGCCAAACACCAGCAGTTAAAAGCCGAGTTGCAAAGAAATGTCATTAAGACATTCCGACTAACACTTCATAAATCATTATTCTGAAACAAAGTGAGTATATTGTATCTAAATTGTTAAGTCTCAATTTTTATATGCATTTAAGAATCTGATGCTCTTTTTCATAGCGCATTGCAGGTGGTGGCCACTTACTATAGTAAAATGACAATAAGCTCTTATTTATTCAATACCAACTTATTTACATGATTTCAAGAGTTACCTGCTTTAATTCTCTCACTGCAAGGTAGGGTTTGCTATTACCACATATAAGGAAATTGAGAATCACAGAAAAAAAGAGACAGTAGATTACAGAGCTAGTAAGTATGTGGTGCAGAGGATCCAACCTGAAGCAGAACATGATAGCACGTCCCTATAATCCAGCACCTGTGGAAGCTGAAGCAGAAGGATCAAGCTCCACCTAGGCAACTTCACAAGACTCTATACTGAAATTTAAAAGGGCCTTGGGATATAGATCAGGGGTAAAGCACCCCTCAGTCTAATCTCTAGTACCACAAACAAACAAGAAACAGAGAATTCAACATGAGTCACTCATAACAATTACTGCTGGAACACTGTGTCTGGCACTTTTAGATCACTGGGATTTCTCTGAGTGCTTTATGTGCTCTTTAATGTCTGCAGTAATATTAAAATGTAATCTAGTAACAATTTATTGTGTAGTAAGTATATGAATAAGAAAGCATACTAAATCAGCAATTCTAGTTTTAGTTTCTATTATGTCCTCAATCATTTGTGCTATTTGTTTACAGCAACTTGTGTTCATCAATGACGATCAACTATAGACTGGCAGAATAAGTCCTTAAAATTTGTAACAGGTAGAATTCATTTATCACTTTTTGTGGTTTGTTTTGCTTTGTGTTATGTTTACATAGAATCTTATTATGCAGGCCTAAATGGGAAGCTTGTAAATTCCAGGCCATTGTGGGCCACTTAAAGAGACCCTGTCTCAAAATAAAGTTTAAAGAAAGGATGATATAGCTCAGTGCTCCCCTGGTTCAAATCCCTGTGCTGCCAAAAATGTATTATCTGAGTTCTCTTTGATCAAACATTAATGTTTCACCAATATTTTTGCTTTGATGCTGAAACCTAAGTATTAAATCCTAATTATACATTAATAAAGAAATATCAATGTTTCTATAACAGATAGATTCTTTTTTGTATCTATTTGAAATTCCAAAAATGTCTCAAGTAAACAGAGTCAAAAGAGAAATTGCTCATTCCATCATGAATAAAACCCAGAATGGAAAAAGGATTAAATGATTACAATGTAAATCTACATGACAGTACATAGAAATATGGCAAAGCTTATCAGATATCAGAAATATCTTTAAAATGTAGTTACTCCCACCGTTGAAAGTGTGTCTGGGTTGGAGGCGTCCCTGGGGCATATATGACAGACAAAACTGAAGCGGTCACGATCTGCTTAATCAAGTGTCTCTTTCACAGTGTCCGTGGGGAGTACACAGTAGCTAATGAGGTTTTAGGATGATTTGTTAGATGAAGGTTTCCATCAGACACAAGGTTGTTCCATTAATTATGATTTCCCCCAGAGTCTAACCAAGCAGCCTTTCTTAATCTTAAAGTTCTCCTGAGCACATATGAATTCTTAAAGTAAAAAGCAGAGGCAGGGTCCACTCTCTGAAGACAATTTGCAAACTGAGGTCAGACTAGATGGCACCAGGTAGCTATGTCTGAAATCCTATGGACTTTTCTGATTTCAGAGGATAAAAACTGAAGCTTGCCATCACTGAGGAGAGGAGAGATGGAGGGGTATGAGATGAGATTCTGGGGAGGGGAGTCCCAAAGCCAGAGAAAAAGATCTTGAAGAATGCACTTCTGCAACCAAGTATGGAAACTGCATATGACTTTAGGACACATTTTTGGAAACTAATGAGACTCAATGAAAAAGAGGATATAAATATGAAAAAGAAAATTAACAATATAATTAGGCACTGCTTTTCATTTATCTGACTGGCAAGTGGTAAATATTTTATAATGCTCTATATTCTAAAATATGCTTAAAATAAGTAGAAATAGTCACAGGGAGATAAATTTGATGAATTTTTTAGGAGGACAATTTAGTGACATCTATCAAACTTGAAAATACACAGTTTAGGTAATTTAGAAATTCCATTTCTTATTTGTTCAACATAAATGTTGATTTATATGCACAAATAATTAAGCAACAGGATAATCTATGTGACATTGTGGGTTTCAGTAACATATGGGAAACAATTTAAACTTCTGAAACTTGTTATAAATGAAGAGAGGTGCAGCTGCGCCTCATCTCTGCATGGAACCCCCTGCGTTGTTAAAAGCACTGTGGCAGATAACATGCGGAAACGAATCAAGTTTCCTTGCTTGGCCACTAGGGGAATAAGGAAGAAACAAAATAGGGTAGGCAGTTTCCCACTACCTGAGTAAACACATAGAAGTTCCCCACTAGGAAATGTAAGAATGATGGTTGCCTACAGAAAGGAAACTGCAGAAGAGGCTGGGCTGGCCAGAGGATTTCCTGTTCATTAATAAATCTTAATACTAAAGAGAATTGCACTCATCTATCACTATTAGATATTCAGACCAATTAACTATTCAATCTTTATAAAAAATAAGGTGGGAAACCACCTAAAACGCTTCAATTACAAAAGTCAGATAAATCTGGATCCATGAAATGGCTCCAAAAGAAGTTTTGAACATCTTGGTCTCAGAAATTCTTTACACTCTTAAAAATTAGTGATGACCTAAAGATTTTTGTTTATGTAAAATATTTGCCATTTTAAAACTGAGAAATGTAAAGTAATTCTTATTTCACTTTCAAAACCAACCAGAATAAATATCTTTGCTTGGCAAAATATAACCATTTTAAAAAAAAGAGAAAAGATTGAGAATATTTTCCAATTTTGAAAGTTTAATACAAGACAGCTGGGTTCACATATTTGCTTCTGTACTCGGTCTGTTGCAACATGACATGTGTCATGTTGTGGTTTCTGGAGAATTCCAGTGAGAAATATGTAATGAAGGCAAATGACATATTGTTATTGTCATGACAATATATAAGATCTCACGGAATCTCAAAAAAAGGTCTGTGCTGTAAAATTCGGTGGTCAGAATAAAAATAAAACATTACAACTGATTTGCCATGATAGGAAAAAATTTATCTTTGCTTATACTTTCCATCACCTTCCACTTCATTAGTAACATTGGGCTGTCTCAACACACAGGCTCATACCAATGACAGTTCTGGATGATACCATATTCAAGCAATTATTGTCTATGAACTTTAATTCTCCAATGGAGCAATGTGAGCAAAACATTCTTTGTACAGTACAGTTTACAATATAGGCCAAATATGATTATTTTTTAAAAAATAAAATTCTAGCACCACATACTATATTGAGAAATTTCAAACCACTTTCCTATCTGTCCAAAAATTTTTGTACTGACATCATTTAGTCTCCAGAATGAGAACTGCAGTTTCTGTAAGAAGTCGATGAAGAGTTAACAAAAGATAATGAACATAGCTATAAGTAACCATGGTTTAACCTTAATATTCCACCCAACTGGTGATTCACCACAGGGTCTTCGCACTGAGCTGCATCTCAGGTCTTTTTTTTATTCTGAGACAAGGTCTCACTAAGTAGCTAAATTGCTCCACCTGGGCTTTAGCTTGTGATCCTTCTACCTCAGGCCTCCAGAATACTGGGAATATAGGAATGTTCCACCATGCCTGGCTTCAACGTACTTTTTATTGAATGCACAATATGCTAATTTATTGTACTCTAGACTTCTGATACACTGGTCTGCAGAATAGCCTGAAATTCATCTTCATGGAATTCACACTTTGGCTGATCAACATTAATCAAAAAGTATCAGAAATTATCAACATTGATGAAACATTTGTAAGTTCTGAAAGCCCAGAATAGGGCCACTTGAGTGGGACTTGCATTGAATATATGCAAGTCAATAAATGTTACACATTCAATCAACAAAATAAAGGATGAAAAGTAACATTATCTCGATAGGTGAGGAAAGGCATTTGATAAAATTCACCATTACTTCATGATGAAAATACGGAGCAAATTAGGTGTAGAAGGAATATATTTCAACACAATAATGGTCATATGTGATAAACCATCAGCTAATATCATATTAAATGGGAAATGCTGAAAGCTCTCTTTTAAAGATCTGGAACCAGATAAGGATGCCCACTTTCTCATCTTTTGTTGACATAGTACTAAAAGTCCTAGCCAGAGTGATCAAGGAAAAGAAAAGACTAAATGATTTGTATGTTAGAAAAGAAGTCAAATTGACACTATTTATACATGACCTGATCTTATATGCAGAATACCCTGAAGATTCTATCCCCAAAGTTCTACTAAAACTAATAACTCAGTGAAACTGCAGGATACAAAATCAACAACAAAAACCAGTAGCACTGCTAGATGCCAATAACAAATTACCTAAAATAGGAATCAAAAAAGCATCCTATGTACAATAGCAACAAAAATATTTAAGAATAAATTTAACCACAGAATGAAAATTTTCTACAGCAAATGAAAATTATGAAATATGGTTGAAAGAAATTGAAGAAGAGACACAAAAAAGAAAGCTCTCTTGTATTCATAAGTTAGAAGAATCAATGTTGTTAAAGTGTGTATGTAAATAAATTTACCTATGTAAAGCAATCTATTAAAATACTAGTAATATTATTTACAAAAGTAGAAAAACAATCCAAAAAATTTATGCCACTGCCCTGCTCCAAAACCCTGAGTAGTCTAAAGCTATTTTGAGTAAAATAAAACAAAACTCAAGAAGCATTACATCCTGATTCAAAATATATTATATATTTGTAATAATCAAAAAAGGTATTGAAATAAAAGCATCCTACACCAATGGAATAGAGCAGATAACCTAGAATAAGTTACGTACCAGCAGTTACTTGATTTATTCCAACAAACTAAGAACATACATTGGAGAAAAAATAGTCTTTTCAAAACTGGTGTTGGAAAAATTGTATATCCATGTGAAAAATGACACTATAGACTTTTCTCAACAATCTCAACATAGATTAAAGACTTAAATGCAATACCCAAGGCTATAAACTATTAGAAAAACTTAAAATTGGAAAGCATCTTGCTATGGACAAGAAATTTTTTGTACAAACCCCCAAAAGAACAGAAATAAAAGCAAAAATTAACAAGTTGGACTACATTAAATTTTCTGCATGGCAAAGGAAATAGAGTAAGGAGACAATATACAGAAGGAAAGTTTCTGCAAACTAAAGACCTGAGATAGATTAACATCCAAAAAGTCTAAACAGCTTTGAAAATTGAGCAGAAAAAAAATATGGTCAATAGACCCTAATAAACATTTTCCAAAGCAGACACAAAAATAACCATCAGATCATAAAAAATTCTCAAAATCACTGCTTATCAGGGCAAGGAATACCAAAGCCACAGTAGGATAGCACCTCACCTCATCAAGAATGGCTATTATCAGAAAGAGTTCATGAGAATTGGGAAATAAAGAGAACCCTCGTGCATTGTTGGTGGATATGTAGGTAAACTAGTATAGGCATTATGGAAAATAGTATTTAAGTTTCTCAAAAAATTAAAAATAGAGCTAACACATGATCCACCAAACCCACTACTATATATGTGGCTATATGTGCAAAGGAAATGAAATCTGTGTGGAGAAGAAGTGTCTGCATGTCCATGTTCATGGCAGCACTACATTCCCAATAACCAAGAAGTAGAAATCAGATAAGTGTCCATTAAACCAATGAATGAATAAGGAAAGTTGATAGATATACAGCCACAAAAGAAATGAAATCCTGCTACTCATAGCAACATGGATAAAACCGAAATACATTACAATTAATGAAATTATTCAGGCACAGAAACATAAATACTGCATTATTTCACACTTACATGGAATCTAAAACTTAGACCCATAGAAGTCAAGAGTAGAATACTGATTACTAGAAACTGGATAGGCAGGAAATGGGGAGATGTTGATCACTGGGTTCTGAATTGTATTCAAATAGTAGAGCAAAGGTCTAGTATGCTATTGCACAGAAGGATGATAAAGATAATAATAATGGATATTTCAAGAAGCCACAAAGGATTTGAAATGTTTGTACTACAAGGAAGCAGTAAATGTTTAAGGGTATACATATCTTGAAACTGATTTAAACATGGCATGATGTATATATTAAAAACATCACATTACTCCATTAATATGTACAGTTTATAATTTATGTATCAGTTTAAAAATCTTCACACTTTAAAAGAAGGCTACAAGATGAGCTAGCAATGCAGTATGAGCAAGACTCAAGCCCAGAGATTCTTCAATGCCAACATTAGGATATTCATATATGAGCTGCCTGGCAGCAACAGAAAGATACTGACAAGTATTGCATACGTTTGGTAGTTTCCTTGGTATGATTACTGGATGGAAGAGTGTTAGTTCCTTACAATGCCCAATTGAAAGTGGTCCTTACACCTGCTTGTCTGAGGTTCTAAGAATTCACTGACCTCAATCAGTCACATGTAATGTAACATTTCAGGTCCTCAAAATGAGTGTTGTTTGAAATTTCCTTTCCAAATGCTGCTTAAGACTTCATGGAGAAGTGATTTCCCTGGATGGTTAACTAAGATATCTAAGTGATATTTCTGCCCCTCCAATTCTCTGATTCAAAGAGTTTTATCCGAGAGTCAGTTATTCATCAAAACTGCCAGCACAGGGATTATAGTACCTGAGTCTTAAGCTTCTAACAAAGATGCTGTAAGAAAAAGTCCCATTATAGATACATCTAGATCTGTTGCCAATATGTTATTAGGGTGGGGTATACTTTATTATCTAGATTTCCATCGAGTCTCACATGGAAAAAACATCATAATATAGTGCCACAGAGTACATGGTTTTCCTCAAAGAAACAGATATATTTCTATTTTTGCATTAATAAAAACAAATTAAATTGCTACACTGGCTCAAGCTTGTTTATAAGGGAAAAAACTTGAGTTCACTGGCATTAACTATGACTACACTTGTGCTTTCTGGTTTTTTGCTTACTTATAATGATATATTTTGTTTATATCAACCTAAAACCTATCCTTAAGCCATCTTTAATTCTTTTATGGAATGACACACAGAAAGCCATACACATGTAACAAAGCTAAACTACACCTTTTATTCCAGGAAGACTGACTAATATCTCAACAGGTGATCAAAAAGTAATCCCATGTAACAATTTCATTGCTGATTCTTCTGTTTTAACCTTGGGAAATGTATAGAAAACAAGGAGAGGGTCATATGTATTTGTCTCACTGCAGGAATGCTGAACATTATATAAAAATTTTAAAATGCATAGCCACAAAGAGCCTGTATTTACCTTACTGATACATTTACAGTACAAAATTTAGGCTGGTGGTATCACACATGTGGGCCATGTCCTCACTCCAAACTGGCGAAGCTCATTCTGGGTCATGAATGATTTACTGAAGACAGCTCGCCATTGCTGATAGACTGGAAAATTGTATTGAGACATACATTCCCAAGTAACACTAATGCTCCTCCATCTAAGAAAGATGAAGTCAAGACAGAAGAGAAACATCTATCAAATGGGAGTAGAAGGCCCTGGAGAGACATTAGGAAAAATAAAGGAAAAATACTTCTAAGTAAGAGCAAGAGTTGTGTAGTTACTCCCTATTTTTGGATATATGTGATTCATTCTTTTAACTTACACACCTACATAAATATAGACCTACATAAATATAGATTGTGGCTGTGGTAGCAGAATTCTATGATGAACCTCTCCACTCCGTAAACCATGTCTTTATATATATTACCTCCTAACTTTGGGGAGGGTCTGGATCAGTAATTTCCTTTTAATCAGATGAATACGGCAGAAATGAAGAATTATTTAGATTTAATTAAAGCATTGATCAGTAGGCATTAAATTAATCCAAAGGCAGGTTATCCTAACTAGATGTGGCCCAAGCAGATGAGCCCTTTAAAAGAGGGTCTAGGAGCCAAAGGCTTTCTTGTGCTGACATTAAAGAAGAAAGTTTCCACTAATTCTATGGCTGTAAGGGAATTAATTCTGCCAACAACCACAGGATTTAGAAAGATGAACCAGATCCTCAAATGAGACCCTAACCCTGTCACTACCATGATCCATTCCTTTTCTGACAATAAACAGAGGACTCAACTCAGCCAAGCTGAGTCTTCCAATCCATACAATTGAAATAATATGCTATTTTAAGATGTGTGTTATTTTAAGATTTTGTTGTAATTTGTTATGCTACAATAGAAATACTAACATAATGGTATTTAGTACTACAGTATATAAAAGCAACCATACTAAAAGAATATCTATTACTTAATAATGGCAATCTCAGTATGTGAATATAATTATTTATTGTGGCTATCCAAGGTATTCACAAAGGTACACATGCATACTTCGGTATATCCATATATGTTTAAATTTGCCATCAAGGGAAAAAAGGTGAACTTGTTTTCATTACTTGAATTCTAAAATTTATTTCACTTTTGGTTCCTTCACACTTTGCTTAAAGCTTCCATTTTTGTAGTCCAACTATAACCCTCAAGATTATTGCTGGCTACTTACCATGTTTCCTATCTTCTAGCAAATTATTCACGAATTTCACCAACTCTTCGACTCTGATTCATTCCTCTCTTTGGCTCTATGTCTATTGTTACTCATGAGCTCTATTAGGAGCAAAAAACTCTGCTCTCTGACCTCGCCGACCCAAGTATCCTCCACACTATCCCTAAGGGCAGTTTTCCTTCAGAACCAGAGATGCTCCATGGAACAGTCAATGGGGCGGAAGTAAAAGAGACAGAGTAAAAAGGAATGGGCAGGGATGAGAGACGAAGGACTAGAGAATACGACAGACCTGAGCATGGAAAATATAGATGGATCAAAGACCTTGCTATAGGTACTAAAAATTATCCTGGAAACAATGGAGCACTACTAAAGGATTTACATTAGAGAGTGATATTTAAGAAAAGCACAGCATGGTATTTCTTTGCAGGAAATTATTTTCAATTTGAAAAAAAAATGTTCCATTATGAATCAGCAAGTTTCTTGCAAGGAAAAGCTTATTACTAACTCTCCAGCCTTGAATTGATTAGGCAAAATCATATTTCTTCCCAAACTTTTATTCTGGAAAAATACACTTAACAACGTTTATTATTCTAATCATTTAAAAAATATATATGCACAAACAATTTGGATGCCAATTAATATTATAATAAAACTTAGTTCTGTTTCCTCCCCTTCCCTTTTGCTAAATGTTACAACATGAAACGGTTTTTATTCTGCCCATTAGTAGTGAATTAAAACTTGCTGAGTGAGTTTGATCTCAGGGAGCCTCCACATCTAAATTGCAGCAAAGTTAACATCTAAATAGCAGCTAGTAAAGGAAGTTATAAGAAAAGATGTGATGCTGTTAACTGGAAAGAGTTTCTTATTTGGCTCTGAGTGTAGCACATGACTGGTAGGAAACGACAAAGAATATGGTTTCCCTCAGTAAAAATAAAAGGATTTTTCATTTTCTAGTCTCTATTTTCACAATCCTTACTTGCAAAGAAGAATTTGTAAGACTGTGTCTGCTCATGCCCAGCTATTCCTATGGACCAAGTGTCTGTGTCTAAGTAGTTACTTAACAAATCGATTACCAAAGGTACATTTTGGGGTTGAAATGCTATGTGTATGTCTCCTTCCTTCATTTCTTGCCCTTTCCTCTTCAAAAAATACATGCTTGGGAGGGTTACAATAATAAAAGATGCACAAACAATGTTTGGCTTGGATTTAAGTCATAAAATAGTTTAATTTCAAATTCTCAAGTTCGTGATTTCGTAGGGAAAATTTCAAAAACGTAAGCCAAGATCAAGAGAACATTCTTTCCATTCTCTGTGCCCAGATGACACAGATTTTTAAAGGCTGCTACAGTCAGGGGATGACTAGGCAGATCACGTGGCATCATCTTGTTTTAAGGTCATGCTCACATTTGGGTTTGTCACTCAAGAAGTGGAGGGCATAGTTGGGAGGGCTAACTGCACAGCTCACCAGATGCAGGAGTGCGATCTGCCACTTCAACCACACAGAGCCTGGACTGGGCAAAAAAATCTGGAAGAAGAAAATATGAATTTTTTTCTTCAAGGTTCAGAAGGGCATAGATTCTATTATGTGTGAAATTGGCAGGACTGAACAACTTTTCCTACAAAGATGGTTCAACAAAACACATTACAGAACAAAAGATGAGAAAATTAATTTTAAAATATTGGTGTAATAACCCATCTGCATCTCTAAATCAAAGTAATGAAAGTATATAAGCAGAAAAATAGATAATGATAGAATCACAAAACCATGGCTTTTACATTCTCTCACAATTCAGCTTTGCATGTTTTCAAAAACTAGTTCTTTATGCCAATACTTCCAAGCAAATAAAATGTTCTTAAATTACTCAAAAAGATGTGTTGAAATAAAAAAGTCAAAACTAACCTAAGATAACCCTCTTTAATACCAGTTACATTTATAAGAGGCAGGATTTAGAGTTGGCGAGTCCAGGGAAATGTTGGTTTTTCAGATAAGGTCCTTTTTCTGTACCTCTCAACCCTTCCAGGTTACTTATGCTAATAGTTCTATCCCCCACTGTATTATTGGAAATGCCATCATATCAATTCTTTTCATGCATTATGAACTCTTCTGTGGTTGGTATAAATATAAATTAGCATAATCGCTATGGAAATCAGTATAGAGATTCCTCAAAAAAACTAAAAAATATAAATTCCATTTGAGCCACCTCTATGTCTTCCAGATATATTCCCAAAAGATTTAAAAACATCATACTATAGTGATACCAGCACAACTCACAATAAGTGAGCTCTAGAGACAGCTTAGATTCCCATCAATAGATTAATGATAAAGAAAATATAAAGAATATATATATATATATATATATATATATATATATATCTCAGAGTAGTGTTTGGCCATAAACAAGAAAGAAACCATGTTGTCTGTAGAAAACTTTGTGAAGGCCGGCATGTAGCTTAGTGGCACAGCACCTGCCTGGCAAGTGTGAGGCCCTGACTTTGATTCCCAGTACAAAACCAAAACAAACAATGAACAAAAAACCAGAGATGGAATTTAGTACCATAATGTTGTGTGAAATAAGTCAGACTCAGAAAGTTCTTTATTGCTTGTTTCACTCATATAAGAAACCTAAAATACACATAAATAGAAGCAAAATAAAGGAGAGGTTATAGGAAACAAAGAGACATGTTGAAAATGGGGAAAGGGCTCAGCAGCAGGGCACATGTAGGAGGGAAGATAGAAGGATCAAAAATGATGAATAAATGCTATATACACATACCAATTGCTCAAAACAAACGTATCTATGATATATTGCAAACATACGCTAATAAAAATTGAAATCCGAAGTATTAAAAAGATCCAGAACGTTGGAAACAGAAGATCTCTGGCACTGATCTGGGTGATCTGTAAATTCTTTTTTAAGTAACAGTTCCCATGTCTGCATATAAAGATATGAGTATATGCTTGAACTAAAAGACTTGATATGTGAGCTGTATAAACTTCTAGGAGCACCAGGTCTAATAAATCAATGGACAGTAATGCCGAAGAGATGATGGTGATGATGGTGATGGTATTGACGGTGATGGAGACGATAAAAATTATCTACTGAGCATTTTCATTTGTATAGTCATGGATAAATTCATGACTTCTTCACCTGATCTAGCATAGCAGTTTATGAAAGAGAGGGAAAGAAAGAAAGAAGTGGGAGAATGAGAAGAAGGAAAAGGGGGAAGGAGAGAGAAAGAGAATGGAAGAAAAAGTTCATTAGCCTTTATGTCTCTTAAGAGGAAATAGTTTGAAGTATTACAGTATTACTTTTCACCATTTTTAAATGAGTTGAGAAAACCAATTTAAGTTAACAAATCACAACATTTATCAACAAAAATCAATTATTGTAGCCTGGTGTGAATTACATTATACCTATACACTAACAATAAAAAACTTTGTTGAGATTAATGTAGTGGCATAATTATCTATACACAACAGTACTAAAAATGTCTTCTGCAGATGTTGAAAATTATTTCCTTAAATAATATTTTAAATTTTTACCACACAAATAGATTAAAAATCAGAATGACTGCAGGGAAGCAAAACTGTAGACTTTAAGTTTGCCTTCGGTGTCCAGATATATAGATTTGTTAGTCATATTTTTCACAAATACAATTAACATAAAAGTTATTTTATCTCATAAAATTAAGTGACTTAACAAAGCTCCATCATTTCTACTCATACAGTATTTCTTGAATTCAGTTCTATCTTTTCTTCTAAAGCACTAGTTTTAGGTAAAGGTATCATCATTTATTTTTTATCTGGTATATTACCATAAATACCTCACATCTCTGCTTCCTCCTATTCCATGTTCTCCATAGTTTCGAAAGTGAGATTTTAAGAGCATATTCAAAATAAGCCAAAACAGTAGCTAATGCAAACACCCATGTATATACAAGTAAATGAATAAATTGTAAATTTTTACAATGAAATACTGCTCAACAATAACAAGAAACTAACCTCCCAAATGTCTATGTCTTAATCCCCAAAACCTGAGAATTCTACTTCACCTATTAAAAGAAACCTCTAGATGTGATTAATTTAAGGATTATGAGATGAGGTTACTATCCTGAATTATCTGGTAACTGATTTAACTATAGGGATCCTTATAAGAGCGAGGCAGGAGATCAGAGAACTTTCCAAGGGAGATGTGCAGTGGAAACAGACATTGGATGATACAGCCTGGAGCTCAGGGGTGTGGTCCACCTCTCAAGCCTGAATGCATAGGGCCCTGGAAACTACCCCTACCCCCAGGTTCCCTTCTACTGACACTTGGCTTTTACCAACTTAAAACTGTTTTGAACCTTTGACATCCAGACCCATAAAGAACAAAATTGTGTAGCTTCAAGAAAAACATCAAAGCTAACTACTGGATTGTCCTTCGTTAATCTATCTGAGGCTTTCAAACATCCTCGAGGGGGACTGTGGAGAAAGCCAGGGCAGAGTCTTAGGTCTCTTTCTCACATTCTCACACCAGTCTGCATCCCACAAAGCCAGACTCCACACATACTGAACTGTCCTTAGGCTGCTAGCTTGGAAAACACTGTTCCTACAGCATTCAGCTATTTGCTGACCAATGTCTATTGTTTAATAAATACATACGATAGGGATATCTCGCTACAACTACTACCAGTGAGAATTTAATGAGAAAATTATTGTATTTCACTTTGGTTTTCTATCATTTGTGATTTATTTTTACAGGGAGATTTTTGTTTTATAACACAGGATTCAAAACACTCATTAACTAACTATATTGAATATTTAAAGCAAATACTTAGATAAAAACAGCATCCAAAGCAATTGAACAGGCTGCCTGGCTGGTTGAGGGCCAGTGCTGGTGTATTACTTATCTGCAGAATCCTGGTGCCTTCATTAGGTTCACTATGGTTCTGAATCTCTCTGAAACTTGTCCTGACTTTAAACAGATGCAATGACAAGCATTTAAGGGAACACCTTGTTCAACTCTGCCAGCTAAAATCTTAATTTAGTCAAATCAGCTTTAAGGATCTCTGGGGAAATATTACATTGAACTTACTTGGCAAAGTTGCTGATTTGTTACTATAGTCCTGGCCTAAAGCTAGCTAAGCCAATAAAAATATTTCTTCTATGAAAAAGAATAAACTGATATGTAATACATCAGAAGGTATACTATTTCTCTCCATCATGTCTAATTGATGAGTTATATAATAATTTTGGGGGCTCACTAAAAGCTGACGAGCAGAGAAGAAACAGTACTACAAGAACCTGGGGTTCTCGCGCATAGCTGCCATTAGAAACAAACACAAAATAGTTCTCAGTAAAGTTTACGGAACTATTGTAATAACATGATTACTCTTATTATTGTGATTAATATAACCTGTTATTAATATGTTGTTATTCTATTCCTTTATGACTCTAGTTTATAAACTATTCCATACCAACAGAAACAGCTAACACCTTCCATCTTATATAACACCAAAAATAATAATATTTAAATAAAGGGAAACATTTTTAAAATTTTAAGTCATTTTGCTAGAATAATTGTTTACACTCTTTATTATAATGGTGAAAGTGTTTAGATAATATTGAATTATTCTCAGGAAGCATGTTTATTTTTGCTCTTCAGTTTTAACGCCACAAGTAACTACACTACCAGGTCCTGAGGGTTATATGAGATGTTAGGGACACTATATTAGTGTGAACAGAAATAGTATTTGAGGCAAAATATTTAAAATTTACTACAATGGTTAGGCATCAACCCTAAGCTAAATAAAGTAACTATGAAATCACAAATTAGTACAACATTTCCTTCATTTTATTCCTTATTTCCATAAATGTAAATCTTCTGTAACAATATGGTCCCAAGAGTCCACAAGGCTCCTGACTTTCTGTCTTTCCGGCTTCTTTCCACAGCTGATCACTCACTGAAGTGTCTTTTATATCAACTAAATTGCTTGGCAGTTTCTCAACTCTTTGAGAACATAAACCCCATGAGAAAGATTGCCTCAATTTGGAATTTTTTGCTTTTGGAACTTTTCCTGCCCTTTAAAAATGGTGGACTCCTAATTATATAAAATTGACAACTTGTCAAATATGAGGTTCATTTATTTGACAATTCTTTTAGTGAAAGTAATGTACAAGTATTATGCCTGAATGTGAACAAAATTGAAAAGATCCTTGCTTTCACAGGGGTTTATATTTTGGTGGAAACTACTGACATTAATCAAAATAATTATACAAGCTAAACTTGTAATTAAAACATCATACATGCTATAAAGGAGAATTAGATAGTATCATTATAGATTTGGGAGCCCTGAGAAGGCTTTAGTGAAAAGCTGATCTTTGAAATAAACTCTCAAGTATAAACAGATTTCAGTAAAGTTTAGGAGTATGAAATTTAAAACATCATCTTATGCAGAGAAAACAATATAGAATCCTGAATGCATAGATTTACACATTTGATGATAGTTAATTATTATAGGTAACTTTCTATTACTCAAAACTGTGGACCTGTTGATTTACTGGAGATTTCAGTTAATACTTATAGCAGTTTTGGAATTGTTAATTCAAGTACGGGTTTCATAATCTATCTTATACATGAGCAGGTTGATGAGCAGGTTAGGTTGATGCCTAACCATTGTAGTAAATTTTAAATATTTTGCCTCAAATACTGTTTCATGATCTATCTTATACATCATTGTACTCGATTACTTTATAAAAGTATGAAAAGAACAGCATAGGTGTTTATTAGTGCTTGATGACTCCATCATTATCTGCAGTAGAAACTCCCCTGATAAGTAGCTGGGTAACTTCAGTACAGTAGAGACCCGTGGATAGAGACCCATGGGAAAGACCCTGATTCTCTCCACACAGTTAAAAGATTCTGGAAAGTAACAATGATTCCAAGTGCCTGTAAAGCAAAACGTACTTTTACAAAGAGCTCCAAATTTTGCTTCATGTATTAAGGATTTAAAATTGTATCCAAGAGAGCTATAAGAATACCTGCTTGCTAGATAAACAGCAATAACAGTAACTATAACAGGAAAACATAGTATTGTTAACATGAACTTGGAACATTCAACAGACAACAGGTGTCAAGTAAATTGATCTGAAATATCAACACCATTTTTCGTAAGCAACTTGGTCTGCTTTAGTGGGTCAATCCATGCGTTTATCCAAGTTACATTTTGTAAATAGTTTTCTGAGATCACTGAACTAGAAGTGAACGGACTGTATTGTGAGCATCTAGGAATGGGGTACTCACCTTAGAAAATCAGAGACCTGGATACCAAAACTGGCTTCTCCTTTTCCTTTGGTTTTTATCTCAGCATAGACAAAGGGAATTGAATTTGGGCTAGTGTCCTAGAATCCTGAGCCAAGCTTAGGGAGTTAATCAGGTTGGACCTGCTTGAGTGCTGCAGTTATAGGAAGAAATCAGGTCAAAAAACATTGCTTGAGAGAGAAACTGAAACAAAAACTTAGTTTTCAGTCCTAAATGCTAGGGAACAAATAAAGCATGTAAATCAAATCCATGTAACCAAAGGAAAGTAGGCTGAATGTTGGTGATAGGGGGGTCTGGAGGGATTCCCTCAGCTGTAAAACGCAGCTCCTTTTGACAGTATTCAGCCTGCCCATGTCAAAATGTTATCTGGGCTTGAAGGCTTCCAGACTTCCAATGACTGGCATTTTTATAGCAGACCATCAACTTTAGTTTTATAAGAAATGGCCATAGTAATAAGAAATAATCACAATTATTTCATATTTAATAAAGTATAGGAAAGCTGTTGAAATCATATAAACCATTGCATATAGCATCTTTACCAGACACCATCTGAAATATTTCTTTTTAATTATTAGAACTCATAAAATGTATCTCTTGAGCAACTCTGTTTGTGTGTGTGTGCTGCTGGGGATTGAATACAGAGCCTTCTCACTGACCCAAACCCCATATCTTTTTAATTTTTGAGACAGTGTCTTTATAGATTTACCCAGACTGAGTTTGAACTTGTGATCCTTCTGCCTTAGTCTCCTAGAGTGCTGGGATTTCAGGTTTGGACCACTGCACTTTGGAAGCAGCTAGTTTTCTAATTTACTGATGCATGAACCTTGAACAGATAAAGTTTTTGTCCTTAGATCAGTTGATAAGAAATACAGAGCCAGATATCTATATTATTTCTAACAATTACTCAGGAATCAGTGGCACGCAATTTGCTTTCATTTTATTTCTGTGAAGTTATTTTCTTCTGCCTAGCAATCTCATTTCTTTAGCTTCTTGAAGTAAATTGGTTTATAACAGAATCCTTTTCCATTTTTAGAAAGGAGAGAGAAAAATGGGATACAAGTACAATATATTATAACCTAAATAATTTAAAAATAGATATCTTTCCAAAAGATATAAATCTGTAGTTTTGCACTTATGAAAAGCAACATATTCTGATATTAAATGGAATCAGAGAAAAGAATGTAAAATAATACCTTCTCGTCACACACCTGTAACAAGTTGATGGTTTCTCTTGCTTAGAGAAAACTGTATGTGTGTGCATGTATGTACACACACACACATATATACACATACACACATATGCATACTTATATGCATCAAACATACATGTATACATATGCAGTAACAATCATATATACAAATACAGACAACAAAATGTTACAATATTCTGCTATCTATTCTAAAAATTTCTTTACAATTCATAGATTTTATAATTACAGTTTGATGTACACAAGAACCCTTCATTCATTAGTAGTTCTTTGTTGTAGATATGATATCATTTATTTTATCAGTTCTCCATTAAAAGATGTTTTGTTGGTTTCTAGATGTTTGCTATTGTATGCAGTGTTGCTAATTAGTACTTTTTATTTATTCAATTATATTTTTAGGCTAAATTCTGAAGCACAGAATTACTTGGTCAAAGGTATACACACTTAAAATACTGATTATATATTATTTGATTAGCAATCAACATCTTCCTAATTTATACTCTTCAATAAAAATGTACTTGAGAAAGTGTCTATTTCTCCATTCCTTGATTCTTTTGAATTATTCTTTTTTTTTTACAAAGTGATAGATGAAAATTTAAGTAACATTGATGTTTCAATTTTTATTTTGTTTTACACCAGGTGGAAAAACTATTCCAAGTGCATGCTTAGTCATAAATCTTTCTTTTTACATTGATTGTATGTGAGCTTTGCCTATTTTCTTTTTAAAATCTTTTTATTATTGCTTTGAAGCATTGTTTATCAAAGTGTAAGAATTTTTAAATTTCAAAAAACCAATCTGCACCATAACTTCTTCTGTGCTGACAGTTTGTATACTGCCCTTGCTCAACCCTAAATTTTCATGTATGCATAATTTTCACTCCTAACTGTTCTTTCAATTTCACTGATATGTTGGTTTATTCCTCAGTTAATAACACCATACTTGACGTGCTAGCCTGTATGATAAATTTGGATATTTCCATAGAGAAAGATGACTTTATATTTTTTAGAATGTTTTTTACTATTCTTATACATGTTTAAATCAAATTTTAAGCCAAGTAATCCCCTACAATTCAACTGGGCACATGTCATTTTTAAATAAGCTTTATTCTTAGCTGCCTAATCTGTTCTTTTTAAAAATTTCACTTCAAACAGGTTACTTTCAGCTACCCTAATAAAAATATTATTTATTGATACATGGTATTTTTGTAATTGTTCCTTTAATTTAACAATAACTTAGTTAACATTAGAGCACAGTGTATTAAATTTTGTGAGTCCAGGACTCATTGAGAATATGACGAACAGTCTCTCCAAAATTTGCCACATCACCATACTTCTTAAACACATTAAATTCTCTGGATCTGAAGAACCCAGAGATAAAAATTTACTCTTTAGGCACATTTCATAAAAGGGGGAGATAAATGTCTTTAGGGTTATTTTCATGCTGATGCAATTTTCTTACAAGTTGCATCAAAACTGCTTACATTATAATCCCTCTCTGTCCACATAGTGTCAAGTCAAATTATGGCCATCTTTTTATCAGGTATCAACAGCTATTCAGTGCAGTGAAAAGATTACCAGCCTAGAAATTGTAAGACTCTTGCACCTTGGGAGTTTGAAGCCTGTGGTTGTCCCTCCACTATGGGAGGGGAAAGCAGAAATACAGCCCATAGCACCCTCCTATCTCACCCAAGGAAGTTACAGACCACAGAAGAGGCAGCTTATGGTAGCAGGGAAACTTTTAAAGCAATGAAGAGGAAGATAGAGCCCCACTCTGGAGAGGAGCAAGAATTGGTACTGAGCAGACTTAGACTTCAACAGCAGGAGCAGAGGACCAGACCTAATACAACATTTCACCTCACCCAACAAAAAATGAACTGAGAGGAATGATTAGCTAGTGGAAGAGGAACACAGAAGGCTGAGCAAGGACCAGGAGGAGCCAAAAGTGTGTGGGATTGAGAACAGCCCCCTGACTTTGTCTGAAAATAGAACAGCAACTGGGAGAGAGATGCTTTCAAGAGAAATGGGGTAAGGAGTGTGTGACCACTAAGAGACATACAGAACATACTGGCTGAAGACTCTGACCCCAGGCCTCCACAGCTGGAGGCCTAGAGCAGCCTCAAATCCAGAATAAATTCTAACTCAGGCGTGGTAGTGTTATTTAGTAGTTTTACATTCTTGGTGAACAACAGAGGAATTTTGTCTTTTCTTTTTTTTTTTTTCTTTACTGGTTTGTGGTTAAAATTAAAATTGATTTGTCTTCTTTCCTCTTTTCCTCAATTTACTTCTCTAAATTTAATCATATTTTCATATGAGTGAACATTCTCTAATTTTTCTGGTCAGGTTCAATAATCCTTTGCTTAATCCTTCATTCTTTTTCTTCTGCCCTCTTCTCTAGTTTCTCAGAGCTTGTGTGATCATCCTTTGTCATGCAGTCTGGATTCTACTTTATTTCTTTTCAGTTATCTCTGTTCTATCCACTATGTTTCTTAAATTTCCCCAGCACAGAGTGAAACCACTCTACCAAGGGAAACACTTTAAATACAAGCTCTCGATTGACTATCAGTTCTGTTACACAACTATAGATTTTGCTCTTATAGTTAAAGGTATAAAATTAAGTTACCACAGTTTGTAAATCTTAAACTGTACTTGATGATATTGTCAGTGCTAATAATACTACTTTAGCTAGGATTTTATATCTGTCTTAATCAGCTGTTCTCACTTCTGTAACAATACTGGGAATTTCTGAGGTAATAACCTCATCCTACCCCAATACCAAAACACTGGGGACTGAGCCAAACAGACACCAAACCAAACAGATGTTGATCTCACTCTTAGTTAATTGGAAAGGTAGGATCCTGAGACATACACAGACCAAGAACCTCCTATAGACAGGAGACAACTTGAAGAACAAACCTTTCCTAGAGAGGCCTTGATAGTAGTGATAAAGCTACCTACCACAAGAATTTACAAGGATCAACACAGAAAAAGAAAAAACAACTTTTGAAATAGAAAATGATAAGACGCAAAAGCAAAATACAACCTCCCATCTCCAGCCCACCCAGAACAAGCCTAGAAGAGAACAAGACAGAGGAAAATGGAGGACACACAACTGACATTTTTCAAATAACAACTGGAGTAAAGAAACAAATTCATGAGGCTACAGAGGAAATCAGATCAGAAATATTCTCTGAGATGAAAATATAAATGTCAACATTTATAAAGGAATTGCTCAACACATACAGAGATAGATAAAAAATAAAAGATGATAAGAAGATGGAAATCATGAATGATCAATATAGGAAACAAATAGAAGGCATGAAACAGATTCAAACAGATATCCAGGAAATTAAAAATTCTACTGAAAGCTGGCAAAACTGCTTGAATGAAGCTAAAGACAAAATTTCAGACCTTGAAGACAAGATCTCACCTAGTAATCATGAAAGGAAAGATCTTTTGAAATTAACAAAAGATCAAAAAATAACAATTCAACAGCTACAAGAAGATGCAAAGAAAAAGAATACTAGATGATAGGTATCACTGAAAAAGCAGGAACCAATACAAATGACATAAAAATAAATATTTGCAGAAGTAATTCTAGCAAATTTCTCAAGCATGGGAAAAGAACCTGACACAGAGATAAGTGAAGCCAATAGAACTCTAGCTATAATCAAGACAAATACTCACCCAGATATATAATAATCAAGATCCTAGAAATTCAGCAAAAGAACAAAATATTAAAAGCTGTTAGAGAAAAGAAACAAATCACCTATACAGGAAAGACCATCAGAATCATGGCAGACTTCTCAACACAAATCAAAAAGAGGCTGGAGTGAAATATTTCAAGTCCTGAAAGAAAACAACTTTCAAACCAGATTGATACACTGCAAAACTACTTTTCAAAATTAACGGAGAAATAAGATACTTCCATGATAAAGAACAACTGAAGCAATTCATGACCACCAAACCAACCCATGAAAGATATAACAGAAATGAAAATGACCACAATTCCAAGAAAAATATCAGAAAAACAACCACAAGGCAGGGCTAACAATTAAACAGAGGGGAAAAGTTGGGGATCAACAACAGGAAAATAACATGATCAAGATAAGCCAACACATCAGATATACTCATCAGTGAAGATGGCCTTAATTAATCAATCAAACAGATTGGCACAATGGATCAAGAAACAAAATCAAACAATATGCTGTATACAAGAAATACATTTAACACACAAAGACGCTCATAGACTAAAAGGCGAAGGATGGAAAACAATGCTCTATGCAACAGGAACCTAGGAAAGAGCAGGGGACAATGTGAACTTCAAACTAAGGATGCTCAAAAGAGATAAAGAAAGTCACTATATACTTGTTAGGGGAAAACTTCAAGAGGAAGAGACAATAATCATAAATATAAATATAATATAATATTCAGCAAATATGGGAGCACCCAGCTATATAAGACAAATATTAATAGACATGAGAAATTAAACCAGCAATAACAATTTAAATAGGGGACATAAATATCCCATTGTCACAAAGAGATAGATCAACTAGATTTAAAAAATCATCAAAGAAATATAAGAACTGAACCAAACATCTGAACAAATGGATTTAGTTGATGTTTGTAGAGTACTTCACCCATCATCAGAATATACACTCTTCTCAGCTACATACAGGAAGTTCTCTAAAATAGACCATATACTAGCCCACTGAATATGCTTAAGTAAATGCAAAGGAATTGAAATTATTCCATGCATATTATCTCACCATAGTACAATAAACTGGAAATTAATGATAAAGAAACTGCAAAAACTCTATAAACATATGAAAATTAAACATCAGCCTCTTAAACAACTAGTGGGTTACAGATAAAGTAAAGGAAGAAATTAATATATACAACAATAAGAATGCAAATACAACATACAAGAATTTATAGGATACAATGAACACTGTCATAAGATGCAATTTATAGCAGTGATTTCTCACAAAAGGAAAAAAAATGAGAATAAATAAACAACATAATACTGAACCTCAAGCTTCTAGAGAAAGAAAAGCAAGTCAAGCCCAAAGCCCATACAAAGGAAGAAATTATAAAGATCAGAGAAGAAATCAATGCAATAGAGACTAAGAAAGCAATACAAAGAATTAAGGAATAAAAGAATTTGTTATTTGAAAGAATAAATAAAGTTAATAAACCCCTAGCCAACTTTTTCAAAAAAGTAAAGAAAAAACCCAAATCCATGCAATGAGGAATAAAAAGGGTGAAATCACTACAAATTGTGTAGAAATTAAGAAGATCATCAATATCTACTTCAAAAATCTTTACTCACATGGGATGGATGGAAAACTCAGAAGAAATGGACATATTCCTAGAAATGTATGACTTACTAAAACTGAATCAAGATATAAAAATTCTGAATAACCTAATATCAGTTAATAAAATTAAAAATGCAATTAAAAACTTACCAACAAAGAAAAGCCCAGGTCCTGATGAATTCATGGTTGAATTCTACAAGAAATTTAGAGAAGTTTTAATGACAATAATCCTCAAACTCTTCAATGAAATTGAAAAGGAAGTGATTTTCCCTAACTCATTCCTGCAGGCACGATTACCCTGATAACAAAACCAGAGAAAGACCTAAGTGAAAAAAAAGAGAGCTACAGGCCAATCTCCCTAATGAACATAGATGCAAAAATCCTCAAGAAAATACTAGCAAACAGAATGCGGCAAATCATCAAGAAGATTATACACCAGGACCAAGTGGGATTCATAAGTGTGGTTCAACATATGCAAAACTTAACATGCCCATATCAACAGAGTCAAAGACAAAAATCACATGACCATCTCAATAGATGCAGAAAATTTTTTTGATAAAATCCAACTCTCATTAACGATAAAAACCCTACAGAAAAATCAAACTAGATGCTCTTTACCTCAATCTGATAAGAGCCATCTATGACAAATCAACAGCCATTATCAACTAAACAGGTAAAAAATGAAATCTTTCACTCTAAAATAAGGAACAAGACAAGATGTCCACTGTCACCACTCCTATTCAGTATAGCTCTGGAAACATTAGCCAGAGCAATGAGACAAGAGAGAGAAATAAAAAGAATAAAGATGTTAAAGGAACAAGTTAAATTATCGTTATTCACAGATGACAAGGTAGTCTATATAGAAGACCCTCAAATTTGTACCAAAGGACTTCTAGATTTAATAGGCAAACTCAGAAGCATAGCTGGATAAAAAGTCAACACTCAAAAATCAATAGCATCCCTGTACACAAACAACAAACTTACTGAGAGAGAAATTAGAGAAACCATACCTTTCACAATAATATAAAAAATGAAATACTTAGGAATAAATCCAACAAAGGACATAAAAAATCTATACCTTGAAAATTACAGTACCATGAAAAATGAGATCCAAGTGTATATCAGAAAATGGAAAGATATCCCTTGCTCATGGATAGGAAGAACCAACATTGTGAAAATGGCTATATTCTCTAAGTTGTTATATGAACTTAATGCAATCCCTCTCAAAATACCATTTAGCATACCTCTGAGATCTAGAAAACATTCCCAAAATTCATTTGGAAACAAAAGAGATCTAGAATATCAAAGCCATCCTTGGCAACAAAGGCAAGGCAGGAGGCATCACAATCCCTGATTTGAAATTATACTACAAAGCTACTGTGACAAAATAAGCATCATACTGGCAAAAATGAGACCCGAGGTTCAGTGGAACAGATTAGAACATGCAGACACAACTCCAAACATACTTACTACCTTATCTTTGACAAAGGGCTGGCCCAAACATGTTTACCAAAAGAAAGCCTCTAATAAGTGGTGCTGCAAATCTAGCTTTCTACATACCAAAACTAAAACTAGACACCTGTACTAAACTATAATCAAAGTGTATCAAGGATCTAAATATTAAACAGAAAGATTAAATCTACTGGAAGAGAAAGTAGGAAGAAATCTTGAAGATATAGGGGTAGGCAGAGTGTTCATGAACAAAACCCACATTGCATGGGAAATACTTCAAAAATGAACAATTAGGATCATATATTATTAAAAAGTTTTTGCACATTAAAAGAAGTCACCAACAGAGTGAAAAGAAAATTGGAAAAAATTTTACTCATCTGTTCCTCACAGGACTTCTACATAGAACAAATAAAGAATTGAAAAAAACCAGACCCCCCCAAATCTAAAGACCCAATTCAAAAATGGGCATCTGAGATGAATACACATTTCACGGATGAGGATACACAAATGGAAAATAAATACATAAAAATGTTCAGTGTCATTTTTCATTTGAGTATGCAAATAAAAACATTGAAATTCCATTTCACCAAAGAAAGAGTGGCTAGCATCAAGAGATCAACCAATAACAAATGCTGGAGGGGCTGCAGGGTAAAAGGAATCCTTCACTATGGGTAGGAGTGCAGACTGCTACAACCACTGATTTCCTCCAAACTAGGATTAGACGTCTCACCACCCAGCTACTCCCTGTCTGGGTATCTTCCCAGAAGAATTAAAAACATCATACCATAGTGACATACGTGTGCCCATGTTTATTTGCACCACAATTTATAATAGCCATATCTTGGAAACAACTGATACTCCCATGAACCAAGGAATGGATAAAAAAGATGTGGTATTTTATACAATGGAGTATTACTCAGCTATAAAGAATGATAAACTCAAGGCTATTATACGTAAGTGGATGCAACTTGAGACCACACTGATAAGTGAAATAAATTAGATTTGCATGTATAAACTCTGTATTGTCTTCCTATTATATAAGAAACTGAAAATTTAAGTAAGATTCAAATGTACAATAGTTATATGAAAGGTTCAGTAACTACTTAAAAGAAAGTGTAACTGGGATGGGGAAAGGAGAAAAGAAAGAAGGGAATATATATATATATATATATATATATATATATATATATATAACTTAAGACAATTATTTGTATTTGCCCATTGAAAAGAATGGCTTGTGCTTACACTGTTGATCAGTTTTTCGTGCCTGTGTCTTGTAATCTGAGCAGCTACTTTGATGATAATATGCAATATATTAACCATTGTTACTTTCCTATTAGCTTGTTTTGAAATTCTGCATTTTTATTGTTTTTTCTCTTTAAAATAAAAAAGGAAAGAAAAGAAATTATAAGGCTCAATTTCATGTTCTATATTTATTTGAATATAGATATTGGTCCATTTTTCTGAGAGACAGTAATATTCCCTTTTGCAACCCATCAAATGAACAAAGCATCATTCCCTTTTTACTCTTCACAGAGATAATTAAGAAAATCAAATACATCCTGTCTGAGATAGCATAAACTGAAAAGGTGAGGTTACATTATTCTTTTTTACATTGATAAGCTCATCATTTGTGGAGGGAGACAAATATAACAGATAAATGTAATTAGTAGATATAAGAAAATGGAATGTATAAAATACTATGCAAAACACCAAAAGATAAAAATAAACCTTTTTCTTATAGAAATAACCACAGAGCCGGGAGTTTAGCTCAGCGGCATAAGCACCTGCCTGGCAAGTGCAAGGTCATAAATTCAATCCCCGGTACCAAGAAAGAAAGAAAGAAAGAAAGAAAGAAAGAAAGAAAGAAAGAAAGAAAGAAAGAAAGAAAGAAAGATCCACAGAATTATTAATATATGAGCTGCATATGACAAGATAGTCTTGAATAAATAAGGAGCCATATTGTAGGGCAGGGGAAATGCAATCTAGGAAGAAGTAACAGCTTCATATAGAAAGAGATGGGCGTGTAAGGCAAAGAAAGAGCTTGGCACATGGAAAGAGCTGGATGGTGGTCATTTCACAGAGGTGACGCAAAGGGATGGATAGTAAGACTTTCTCAAAGGAAGATACTCTAGGTTAATATTCTAAAGAGGGAACCTAAGCAATTTAGATTTTTATTCTGTAGGCAGAGAAAGATTATCCTAGGGCTTTATACAAAGATGCATTTGGTGGCTTGGTGGGTAAAATGAGCTGGAATGTGGGGAGTTTGGAGTGTGACACTATTGAGATGCTATCACAATGGTGGTTGAACTAATGTTAAATGCTTGAATCAGAGGTGGCAATGAAGAGCACTGACATTTCAGAGGTAGATCTGGAAGATCTTCTGAGTTATACAGTTAAAGAGAGAGGGGTAGGCTAGGCTAGAGATACTGCTGGAGATACTGGGACAAGGGTTGATGCACCACACTCAGATTGATAACTATAAATGCTTATCTAGATGACAAAATAAAACTTATTTCTCAGTTAATCTCCGAAGCGTAATGGTGAGGCCCACGACAATGACGGTGTATATGTACATGGATCAAATCAATTTAATGAATTTCAAAAAAACAAAGTGAAATGCTCTCTCTGGGAAAAAATAGATTTCCCTATTTTAAAATGTAGAAAAATGTTTCATGGGGTAAAAATAACTATAACATCTTTTAAAATATAATACAGTGCTATTGAGTATAATCCCTTAGCAACATTGCTGTTATGAGCCAGGAGTAGAAGTGCTCAAGTTATAGACACACATATTGCATATTTTTAAACACGAAGATGGATAATAAGCTGTGAGGACATAATTTTATCCACGTTAGAAAAGACATTAGCAGAGTCTTTTTAATTGCTTACTCTATATGATGCTTCTGAACCCTTCTCAAGACACCCCTCCAAGTGACCATTAAAATTTAGAGGTAAAAATTATTGACCAACCTGTCACTCTGTACATGTATGTAAATGTACCTATTTCAAAAAGTGAAAGATGCTATCTGTCCTCATCTTTTCCTCACTAATATTTGAAAATTTCATTTACTTTCAAGTATTTTTTTAAGAATAAACCCCAAACTTTTGGATTTAAGCTACTGCCTGGGAGAAGGGCATTTGCTCATTAAAGCATGGCTCCAATGTTTTAAATCTAAATTAACTGTCAAGAGATATGGAAGATATACATTGTGAAACTGGTCTTGCCAGTAAACTAGAATACAAGTTATAAGTAAAGGATGAGTAGTGGTGGGCTAGGTTAGGTTAACTCTAAGCTGATTTTTGTTTCAATATTCATTGTTTTAAAGATATGTGTCATGCAGATAGTTTTGGTTACATATTTCCTTGCTACTACTGCATATGTGGGCAAATGAACCAAGATGATCTAGTAAAAATCTGTTTTGAATATCCCATCCTTGATAAACATTCCTATTCCTCTTTTCTTTCTACCTCCTCTTCTTGCCGAATCCCATGGAACATGAAACATACAAAGTGTCAGAATAAAAAATGAAAGAAAGTGATAGGTCCACGATCTCTACACATGTCACTTAAAAAAGTACGAAATTAAGAGAATCTATTAAGATAAAGAAAAAAAGTTAAAATCAGTTTTTTAGCAATTGGTTAGCATTCCTTTGACAATATGTACAAACTTGTGAAAATGCAATTTTTTTCTTATACTCACTATTTAAATATTTGCAATGTCCTTCTTAAAGTTTAAGGGTGTCATGGAACATGAATGTAGATAGTATAAACAGTCAATTTTTAAATTAAATGTTTTAAGAATGTGAAACTCAAGTTTTGTATAACCAACTTACATTATTATTATGTTCTTTAACAAAGAACACCAAACACTTTGAAAAAATCAAGAGAAACAATGGATAATAGTTTAGGATCCAAAACAGAAAATTTTAAAAGGATTGTTTTAAACACATAAGCATTATTATTACAATATAACCTTCCCTTAACTTAATATACCTATGCATTTTAAAAACATGTCATATATCTTACAATAGGCATGAGATTTATATTTAGTGTGATTATAGTTTTCAGCTATTTTCTTCTAAAACGTCACCTTCTTCATATTTACATCTTGTCATCTAGAGTGCTTTTACAGCATCAAGGTATCACTTATGCTATTGAACTTCCAAGCATAATTTACTATTGAGAAGATATATTACTGAAAAGGATACTGTTTTATTTATTATGTGGAGAGAAGTCAAGGAAATAATTAAATCATATATCAGTTCAGTTAAACAGTGGTTATGTTTTGAGGAACTATTCATTGAAATAAATCTGATACAGACATTTTAAGGGGAATTTTTATTTTTTATTTCTTTCTGTTCTTTTAGAGACATATTCTTCTGGAAAATTTATTCTTTCAAATTTCTCCTACATTGAGATTAATATATCTATCTACCTTACTAGACAGATACACCTTAATAAAAAAATACACTTAACATATCCACATATTCCACACTTTCAAAAGAACTGACCATGAGGAATCCCTCCTGCTTATATAGACTGGTGGTTTCCCCCATTCATTCAGGAACTGTTATTGCTAACATTTCAGTCAACATAATAATATCTAGAAATTCTACTACACATGCTAAAAAAAGTTTTTTTGAAAGACATTATTTTTCTTTAAAATCCACAGAGAAGCATTCATACATCTACTCATCACACTTTCAGATATTAACCTGACAAATTTAAACCCTCTTTTAAATGGTAACATGTGCACCACGAATGTATACCCCCATACACAATTTCTTCTTGTTGCCTTTCAGAAGATTACTGAAAACAGTTTCAAGTGCTTGAATTTCTCTGAGCACTGCATCATATGTATTATTGTATGCGATGTGGAATACATTCTACACAGTGTACAATTTTACACACTCTTTGCCTTTATTGTGATCACTGATGCCATTTCATACTGTTTGTAGTTCTGAAGTTAAAAATAAAAGTTAAACATCTTTCAGTGCTTCCAGAGGCTTGTGCTGTATTTTAAAAATGGATCTGAGTAACACATCATGGCTTATTTGGCTTCCATGTATTGTGGCATCAGCTATACAAATTTCATGTTCAGTTTCACATAATCTTGATACTGCCAGCATTTGCCCAGTTACTGTGCACATTTCTATCAGGAGGCCTTGTGTTGAATCAAGAGATCTTGGTTTCAAGCTCAGCTCTAGCACTCTCTCTTTATGTGATTCCAAACGAATTACATCCTATAGGTCTCAGCCTTCTTGTCTATAAAATGGAGATGATCTTGTTTCATCTGTGTGCTGTTATAGCATTCAACTAAGGTAATACATACCAAATTTATCTGATAATTTTATAGAATTGTTAGTTTCCTGTAAAGAATAAAAATAATGCCATATACAAATAACCTCTTTGGAAACACATTTACTTGCAAAAGCAACTCTGTTAAGGAAAGTGTGACATGCAAAATGTAATTATGTGGGAAACATGTAAATGATGTAAAGAAAATCCAAGGGGCCTTAAATCGAACACCAATGACGTATCAGATGAACCACTGTGGAAGCTACATGTACACATTACACATCATAGTTTTTATTTTTACCATTCAACTAAGGAATTTCAAATAGAACAATTAGTATAGAGAAGGTAGCAAAAAAATCAATGATGCAATACAACTCCCAATTAGGTTTATTTTTTTCTACTCCATTCTAAAAGACATATTCCATTTAAAAAATGAAGTCAGTTTACAGACTCTAAAGCAATCAGTCAACCTAGAGATAAAGCCACAGCCCTTGTTCTTAGAATTTATTAGGGGCTCATCATCATATAAAGTTTTTCTGTTAATAGGTCAAATACATAAAGTGTCATACTTGTTTTATTCTACCCTTGGGGACACAAATAGTAAAGCATCCACAGGTGAGAATGGTTACATCTTCAAAGAGTAAAATTACATTTGAGTTTTAGCAAATTTACACTATAAAAATGAAACACACATTAATTTATTAATGCCTATCATCCACATCACTTGCCAAGTTTTAATCTGAATTGAGATTATTAACTGTAATTCTCATTTCATGCATTCAACAGGCACAACTGTATCAAGGGGGTGAGGAAGAGAGAGGGCCAAGAGCACGTGTGCAAGCTGAACGCATGTGCACACACCAAACCTGAGATACTGTTTAGCTAGAATCTATCCTGCAGATAAATCTATGATCTGCAGATAAATCTATCCTACTCTCAATTAGACAAACTATCCCAGCCCCAGGTTTCTCTGTTTCCACATCCAGTCCTGATTTGCAGTTACCCATCATCCAGATGGGGGGGTGACAGTGTCAGATAAGCAGCACATCAATGCCTGCGGGCATCAAGGTTAGATGACGGTAGCTCGCTCCACTCCACTGAGGCATGCCAAGGATCAGCGGTTCCTACAACCTGTGGGGGGAGGGGTGCGGTTCACGGTTCGCGGCCGGGCACCAGGAAGGAGATCAAATGAGGGCCGACATCCACCTCTATGCCCAAGTTAAGAATCTGGAGCTGACTCCTGAGAGCAGCTGTAATTGTTCCTTTACCCTACTCATTTCCTTGGAAAAACAGCGGTTGGCCTCCGTTAAAACTCCCAGCTGACTCGCGGTTTCCCTGCCTGTCTTCCGGAGCACTTTGCGTTCAGGGGAAATCACTATAATCAAATCTCCACTACTTGCTTGCTGTTACACGAGATGCTCTCTTCCTAGGACTTCGCGGGACCACTGCTCCGCACTCGCTGGCGCAGGACTGGGAACACGGGCTCGCACACGACGCGACTAGGCTCCCACCGCCTGCACACCTCCCATGCCTTCCTCTTTCCCTCCCGTAAGGACTGAACGTTTTGCTCCAAACTCTCCAAGTCACCCACTTGTTTGTTCTCCCCTTTTGCTGTTCAATTTACTTCCCGACTTGACAGAGAGAAGCTCAAGTTGTCCTGTGGCTTTCAGCTGCGGTCTTGGGACCCAGGGATCTTGTACACTCCCCGCACCCTCTCCAGCCGGAGCTCCCCGCCCACCTCCCCACTCTGGGGCGAACGGACAGACAGATTCCTGCATGCTTTCTGGGCTCAGCCCCCGCCCAACTGTCTCCCTTCCCCTCCTCCCTCGCGAGCAAAATGAATTGGCTGTTTAATCTCGCTGCCAGGATGGGATGGGAGAGAGTGTGCCTTTGGAGGGCTGCGTGGTGCAAATGACTGGGTGGCGCGCACACACACACTGGTGCACGCGCATGCACACACACACACACACACACACACACACACACACAATTAACGCTGCCTTCCTTGCGCTGGGTCTATCACACACCTGAATCGTATCCTCTCAAGCAAGGACAGACACGCCCCTGCTCGCCCTCCCCCAATTTTCAGAATATAATTTGACCTGGGGTCCTGGTTTGACGGTGGTAAACAGACCATCCAGAATCCAAACATGGGAGGAGACCCTCTGCCTACAGGGGAGAAGGGGCGCTGTCCACTCACCGCCTGAGTCCCTGGAAGGACGAGGGCCAGGACATCCTGGATTTCTTCAGGCCCGGCCGGTGGCCGGTCTCCACCGCGTAGGAGGTGCGGTCCATGGCGCGGCAGTACAGGTAGCGCTCAGTGTCGGAGTAGCCACGGTGGCGGACTCGGCCGGTGGCCCCGCTGGAGGCGTAGCGGCCGCGGGCAGCCCCGGGCGGCGGGGGCGGCGGCAGGGGGGGCGGGGGCAGCGGCTGCAGCGGGCACTGGGGCTGGGGCTGGGGCGAGGGCGGCGGCGGCGCGGGCAGGTGGTGGTGGGGATGCAGGAGGCAGAACTGGGGCTGCCGGAGCGGGTACTGGGGGTGCTGCTCTTGCCTCCAGAGGTGCTTGGGGGCTTTGAGGGTGGCCCCTCCGGCGCCGTCGCTGCCCTCGCCGCTGCCCGCCTGGCCCGGCACGTTGCTGCCCTCTGCCTCCATGGTGGCCACAGCTCCGCGCCCTGCTGTCCAGTCCAGCCGGGTGCACCGCGCTGGCCCGCGCGCCTCCCCGATGCCGCCGCCGCCGCCGCAGCTTCTGGAGGCAAGAAGAGGCCGCCGAGCTCAGTTTCCGACTGGAAGCTGCCCGAGGCTCGAGGCTACCGGGAGGGGGCTCTGGCAGCGGAGCGATCACAGAACGCGGCAGGGCTCCTTTCCCAGGGACAGTGGCAGAGACGCGCTCCTGTGCCGCTGCCCCAGTGACCAGGACTGGGGAGCGCGGTGCACGGCTTCCCCAGCGGGGGCTCCCTCCTTCCTCCCGTTCTTCTTTCCTTCCTTCCCTGGGGCGCCGGCGGCGAAAGCACGAGCGGTTTGTAGCTAGGGCTGCAGAAGCAGCGAGGAAACGGTGGTCTCCTCTGTCCAGAGCACCCGAAGGAAACGCGACCTCAGAGCTGCTGAAAAGTTGGACAGCTCCCGACTGGCGAGCCCCACCTCTGACTTTCCAAAACCACTCCAGCCAGTCAGGAGTCAGACCTGTGCTCCCGGCCCTTCCCCTCGGGCGCCCGCGCCTCCCTCCTCCCCGAAGGGCTCCTGGCTGCCCGGAGCTGTGCTCTTCACCTCTACTTGTCTCGGTCCTCTCTGAGAAATGGGGTTAGGCGATTCTGTCTGGTTCTCAGAGCCTGTGGGCAATGAGCTCTAATGACCAGCGAAGAGGATTGCGACCTATCAAAGTTGCGGGTAGTGGTGTGCGCGGGTCGCTAAAAAAATAATGGATCGGGCCAAAGATCCACTATTTGAGATGAATTCAGTCTCTTTTCCTGACAGGCGATTAAATATTGTGTGCATTTTTCCCGTAGCAGGAGAATGCTCAGTATTCGCTTTTGAAGATCCGGAGTAGTCCTTAATTAGAGAACCACACCTGAGGTCCATGGCCACACTGGGTGTCCCGGCACTTTTTCCATTGTAAACCTCTGACTGTCTTCAGCAGTGACTACCTTTACAGCCTGCCTGCAATTTGCCTTTCTGGCACTTCCAGCAGAATACAGCTCTATTACCAGAGACTTTTCAAACACATTGTGCCTTTATTAGCCCAGAGAAATTGAAGTTCTGTTTGATCCTATAACCAAAATTCAACTTCTATCTTTCTTTACTTTGCACTTTGCTGCAACATTGAATGCTTCTAAAAAGTCAAGAGAATTTCACAGCAACATACATATTTTTCTGCACCTTTTTTTATACTACCACGTTGCTTAAAAATCATGTCACTTATTCCCTGTTAAAATAGTTCTAGAATCAGTCTTTTTAAAAGTCACCACAAGTACCATTAATTGCATAACTTACATTTAGGACTCATGATACTTTGTTGGCACCCTAATTATTCTATTCTTTGCATGCAGTCTTAACATAATGGAAGATGTACATTTTATGCGTAGCATATGAAAAATACTAAAGTACCAGAATCAGGAACCGTGTTTGAGACCCTCCAGAATGCTGAAAATCCGATGCTCTTCACAGTGTATGTGCAGTACAGACATCACTGGAAAATAACCTCAGTGAAAAGAAATACTTCTCATCAGTAAGAACAGTCTATACAATGTGCAAGTGGCTGTAACTGGCAGCATTTATATATAATATTGTGCAAAAAGATCCTCAGTATTTCATCATGTTATTTAGGCTTGGAGATGTCCTTTTCCTTCAATATTTGGATATGATGATCACTGTGATAAATAAGCAGGCCATGCACAAAATATGAGAAAGGTTGTCTTTCAAGGAATAAGGCAGAAGTCTCCCAAGTACCACTTCTGCATTTAGGACTGAAACTAGCACCTGACTATGGCATTCTCCTTTTTGCGACTGTCAACAGTGGCAAAAATATTTTCTATGCTTTGGAGGCCACTGGACCAATATCTCCCCAAATATGAAAGGAATGAAAACAAGTGTTTTGAAACATAAACTGCTTTATTTCTTCAGTCATTGTCTTATTAAGATTTGGAATTACTTTTTAAAAAGTATACAACTTCCTAATATTCTATGAAATGCTTCCTATACTTTTAGTCACCAAAAGTACAGCAAAAAAACTTTACTTGTAAATCTCATTCTAACTTTTCAAATACTAACAGTGCAAGTAGTCTGTGATCTTCCTTCTAGATTAAACAGAATAATTCAAACCTAGCATGGTTCTCACTGTAGTTTACTCCTTTTCAATTCACGAGCATTTTCTTCCTTTTCATATTCTCCATTTTGAAAATTTTAATTGATTAATTTATTTATTTTGGTATCAGGGAGCAAACTCACAACCTTGCACTTGCCAAGGCAGACACTGTGCCATTGAGCTATATCCCCAGACTCCTCTCCATTAATTGTTAAAAATAATTTGCTTTGTGTTAGTATATAATTACAAGTCAGGAGGTTTTTAAAATACAAGAAAATCATTTACCATGCTTCCAATTTGTAAAAATTTTATATTCCTATAATTCCAAAAGTTTATTGATAATAATAGCTTATACTCGTGTAACGTTAGCCAAACTATTTGCTCAACCTATCCTTCATATGCAAAGTAATACTTTTATCACTCATGACACAGATTCATCTGATTCTTTTAAGGAGATATCACTTAGAAGAATTATGTATACTCAAAGTGCTTATTGATGATTCCTATCAATTTGGAAGAATCCTAAATGTCATCTTAATTAGTAGTTACCAACATTGGCTGCACCTAGGAAACATCACCTGTGGAGCTTGAAAAACTAATGTAGAATTTTATGAAAGTGACAACAAACTTCAATATTGTCAGCATCAGCTGGAGAGCAAATTCATAACATGCAGTCCCAGGCATCTTACAGTGGAATAAGACTTGTGGTTTCATACTTTTAGCAAGTTTTAAAGGATTGTGTTTCTGAGTAAAGTTTGAGAGCCATTGCCATACATTGACAAATGAAGTCAGTATTGATAGGAAAGGCACAGGCATCAACATTAAAAATAATCATTTTAGGTGATTTTATATGAGAGTAACAACTTGTCCAACCCTTTTGTTCTCTTTGATTGCAAAGACAAACTGGTCCTGTCAGTTGACTTGTTCATGTGTTTCACATACTTTCAGATAAAGCTAGTTTGAAAGCTCAACACTTGTGGAAATAGGCACTTTTATTCTCTCATTATCTCTGTCCTAAAAGTAAATTTTGTAATGTTAAAAACTGAGCATCCCCAGCCTGCCACGTAAAAAGACTTTTATTAACCTAAAGATTTCCTACTTACAGTTAAAGCAACAAAAAATGTGAAACATGCATTGTCTCTCTTTGTTTATAACTCAAATAAATTACTCACTTTTCTCATAGGTTACTCAAATAAATTTCTCACTTTTACTCACTGATCATAGATCTTAGAATTTTATAGAGTACAGTGTGAAATTGCAATTTATTTTAATATGGGGCATCTTTGAAGCCTATCACTAATTATACTCAGCATCTGTATAAAAAGTGAAAAATCAGGTAAACGATTGCCACCTTTTCTACAAAAGCAAATCTAAACAACAGTTGGTGCCATTCCAATGAGATGGAGATTATATACCACTACCTTCTTCTGTCAACACATTTAACATCTGCCCTAATGATCCAATCATTTGCTCATTTTGCTTTGGGCAATTAACAAGGGATAATATTCTTGTCAATAACAATGGGGAGTTCTAGCAGAAATGATGTCAATTAAAAGCTAGCAGCCAGCAAGTACCATTTCTACCCAGAATCCAGAAATCAACAGTTAGTTGCAATAATGAGTTCATGTCTATCTATCTTGGTGATGGGAAAAAGATTCAAATTAGACCTTTATTTTACATGCACATTGTGCATGTGTGAATGTATATGTTATTTTTAAAAGATGTAATAGCTAACAATTGAAAAATCTTAGCTTCTGATGTTGTCTTACACAAGGCCAAATGCCTATTAGCTAGAAATACTCAAAAGGTACAGTGACAGTTTGAAATTTCACCTGTCTTCAATATTAAGTAAAAACAATCATATCATATTTCTTCAAGATACATGAAGGGCTTATAAAATTATAATGCTATACATACATAGTTTTGTCAATATCATCACTATAATGAATACTAGTGAGTAAGTTTCTATTCCATTATTGCTAATGTGTTTTCAGTAATTTTTGTCTAATATGAACTAAAAAGAAACACGAAATTAATGTTATCCTGAGAAATGCTGCCCTTAACTACATTTGTTTTTGTTTAGCACACTAAGGCAAATTAACAGCCTGTGCATTTCAGACTAGCTGGTGGCTCAATATCACCAGAATCCAATTTCATAACTTTCCAACAACACTTGTCAGTTTGAGTTGAAAATGTTGCTTATCTAAAATGTGCCAATTCCTATGCAGACTTTGGTATTTCATTCATAAATACACATCAAAGAATACTGACCTTCAAGGAACTTTGTGTCTGCGGGAGGAATAAATAAGCAACTATAATTTAAAGCAGGTGTGTCCACCTCAGACCTGTGGCCTGGATATGCTTGCCTTGGCCGGCCCTCATTGATAAAGAATTGTCTTGAGCTACGTAGGAAATTTATAATATAGTTAATGTAGATAAGTAACAAATTTTCCTTTATTTTAGATGTTTTCAGTATAACATTAAAAAAAGAGGGCAAGCAGCCCATGGGTTATGAATTGGACATGAGAAGGAGAGAGAAACTGACAGTGAAAAGTGTGTGTTGATGTGGATGTGAAATACTGGCTAAGGAAATACAAAAGGAATGTCCAATTTTTAAGGCTCAGTGAATCATAACAAATAGTAGCATCTAAGTCAAGGCCAATGCTTCATAAAATGAAACTGGCTATTCTAATTGTGCAGAAACACATTTATGCACATGAACATGTGTGTGTTTCTCAGGAAGGATCAAGGATTAAAGGCATTCTAGGCAATGGTGGCACACACAAAATGTGGTGGCACACTGGGTGTTCAAGAAACACCAAACAATTCTGAAAATGTATGACGACGGCAATGAGAGTATGCAGAAACCTAGAGAAAAATCATTTCTTATGCAGTGTCCTCTGAGGCAAAGTGGTGATTTTGTGTACATTACTAAAAAGAGGCCCTTCTGGGTGAATCATGTTTTAAGATTGATAGATAGGAGGCAAAGAGAGGGGCAGACTAAGGATCTGAGAGGAAGAAGGAAGATAACAGCGTGTTATCTCTGAGAAGGGGAATGAGGGCAAATGATAAGGCACAGAAGAAAGGAATTTCCCTAAACTATAAACACTTGCTTTGTGATAGGAGAAAAAGGGACAAAATAGAAGTTTATTGCATTTATTAAATATTTAATGTTTCATATCCTACAACATTTCGTGCATTATTTTATTTAACGCATGCAACAGTACAATTTTTTGACATTTAATTGAAAACAAGTCTTTCAAAAGGGTTGAAAGGAACAGTGTTAGCCCTCACAGATACTGAATATACCTGGTTGGTAAGACCTTGATTTACATAGAAAACATCTGTTCCCTAGATTGTCCCAACATTAGTTCATGCATTCAACCAATATTTATTAAGCACTTAATATGTACGAAGCATTGGATTCTGGAGATACAGAAGTCAATAAAGACAACAAAATCACCAAGTTTCCTATTCTAATTAGAAGAGAAAGTAAAAACTCAAACTCCCATGTAAATATGTCAGATGGAGCTAAGTGCTATAAAGCAAATGGAAGCAAGAAGTCAGATCATGGTGCTTCCATGTGCTATTTTTCAGTGAAGTGGCCAAGGAAGGCCTTTCTGACATGATAATATTTGAACAGAAACCAGAAGGACATAAGGTATGCAGCCAGCACCCAAGTTATAGGGAAATCTACAGGAACAGCTGCAAGTTAGGGCTGAGGAACAGTGACGCACCTGGTGGCCCAGGGCAGAGTAGGTGGAGGCTGTTTGGAAAGAAGACAAATCAAAGAAGTTTACAGCTTCGGGCTTTTTACTTGTATTTATATAGTTACACATGGTTGAACTATGAACTTATATGCTGATGCTTAGATTTACTTAAAATATTTTTGAAAGATATTTTACTGTAATATCGAATTGAAGAAAGAAGTCCTTCTGTATGTAACAGGAGAAAAATATGTCTGGAAGTTAAATGTTTGCTATCAGTGAAGAAAATATTTTATTTTGAGAAAAAGCCTACACTTCCATATCTCAATGAAAAGCAAATAGATATTATATTGGATGCTCCATATTGTTTTATCATTGAAATAACTACAAAGCCATGGTCAATTCTCAGACCCTTAAAAGTGAGGAGATACAGTACTACGGCTCCTTTAGAAGGTGTCACAGAACCCTCAGCGGGACTGACTTGTGAGACAGGAAAGATGATTATTCAGGTGCTAAATGTCCATCTGTCAAAAGCTTTGAGTTGACATTTATGAAAGGAAGCTTAACTTCTAGTGGTTGATAATTAAATTTAACAAAAGCATCAGTATGCCTTGAAATGTCACACTCAATCTCAAAATCGCAAAGAGATTACAAGTCAGAGTCATTATGAAATGCAGGCCAACCACCAAAGATGAAAAATTGTTAAGAATCTTTACATTCTTAATGTGAAGATCTAATCTTATACTTTGAAATGTCAGTGGATGAGTTATTTAATGTTAGTAAATGGGAGTTTTAAAATGTCAGCTAATATTATTTTAGCTCTAATTCTACATGGAACTGCCCATTCATTGATACTATTAGAAGACTGTTACAAAATTCACACAGGAGACAATTTACTTTCAAAAAGATACAACATCACTAACAATAAAATATTAATAAACCAAGCCATACAAACATTTAGAACTTGTATTCAGCAAAGTGATCAAGAGAAAACAAAGTAATGCAGAAAGTTAGAGAACAAGTCATAAACTAATAGAAAATATTACAGTGTATTTAATTTGCCAAGAGTGGTTTCAAATGAGTATTCCTGTAAGTAACTAAGAAATAGCAATAGAAAATGTTCAAATGGGAAGAGGAACAAGGAAGAGGGGGGAGGAAGGGAAAAGGAAAAAAGAAAATAGAAGGAAAAATGGAAAGAAAGCTATTGTAAATAAGGAAAGGAAGAGAGGTCAAAGGGAGGATGGGAATGGGGTTTATAAAAGACTTAAGGCATATCATATACAGCCACAAATTCCCTATGATGTATGTGATTGCTAT